>CM021102.1:60279407-60540626 GCA_007115665.2 Sequoiadendron giganteum
CTTCCAAATTTCTGGAAATTCAAATTTGTATTTTGTAGCCCTCAGTTTGATCTGCTACTCCCAATTCAGATTCGAGTCTGAAATTGCTAAATTCAACCTATAGGTCTTCTCCAAGCTCCTCCAAGGTTTGTTCACAATCTTGACAATTTTGATTTGGTTTGAAAACTTGATGACCACTTTTCCAATGTTTCTCTTTGATAAATTTGCTACCTAGACCTGCAAATCACACACAAAGAGAGGGGGAAATGGTTGTGGGGTTAGATAATGGGGGTTTGCCTTGATCAAACCCCTTGTTGGTAATTAAACCTTGAAATAGAAAGAAAATGAAAAGGAGATTGATGAATGAAAAAAAGGTGATGTTGCAACTCACCAAACCCTTGCAATAAAGTGTTGCAATTATGCTTGAGATGGCCACAATGGATGTGGTTCTTGATTATTTCTTATAGGAGATAGATCTTGAATGCAAAGTTTGCTTGGATCATGAACTCTACACCACAATTATAAGCACAATGACAAACATGAAGAATGTGATCTTTGACATGATGGTTGATCTTGAAGAATGCTCTTGAATACTTGATAATCTTCCCTTGAAAGCCTTGAATGCTCTTGCTCAAATGAATGCTTGAATGTTTTATGAGTGCTAGGATGATATAATTTCTAGGATTGAAATGAGTGAAAGAACACAGTGTTTATACCCAATTATGCAAGAATTCCCAAAATTACAACACTACAAGCCGAAATTGGATCTTGGAGAATAAAATCCTGCCAAAGATTTAAACTAAATTTGATTTTTGAGTAAAGGGGGACTCATTCGCCACCTTGGGAAAATGGGTCCCACCTTAGGAATTTGAGGTGGGTTTTTAGGGGTTTGATGTTTTAAATGCCATTTGTTGGGATTATCCTCAAAAATATACCAAAATAAGGCTTGTGGATGCAAAAAGGGGCCAATTAAAGCATAAGGGAGCCCAATTATTAATGAAAAACCTAGATGAATGTGAAAGTGTGTTACAACACTTTACAACACACCAAATAAGGCAAGGCTAAGAGAGATTATGATGGAAATAAAGTTAATTATGCTTAGAAATCCTAGAAAAGTGTGAAAGTGTATCAAAACACTTTACAACACCTTTACAAGGCATCATTAAAGTACACTAGTTCACAAGGGCCCAAGACCTAATGTGAATGTTTTATCCACATTACAAAAATAAATCAAGGCCAAACTAAGCCAAAATTTGCAAGAAGGAGCTAAACAAGCGCGAAAAAGGATGACCCATTTTTCAACATGACAATTTCATTAATGATACCCTGTACCAAATTATTATCTGCCATTTATATCCTCCGCAAGCCTTGAAATCATTATCAAGTCGACCTTATTGCAATGGCTAGTCAGGTAATGTGTAGACTCAAATAGATCAGACCCAAACATAAGGATTGCTCCACAAATACATAGAACTTCATGTGATTCTCCTTGAAGGTCATCCAAGTCCTTAACTTCCTTAAATAATGTTCCTTTAAGCTCCACAAGTAACACAATTGTTTCACAAACCAATTAGACTTCATTGAACATTGTTAGCTCTTATCTATGAACATAGGTAATATTCTAATAATGATATCTCTCCATAAACAAATCCAAATGATCTAAGTTTCTGATATGTCATAGCTCATGGTGACCAGTAACTAATTACAACTTTGCATTCTCTAACACTCAAACATGGTAAAATGAAGAATTCTCCAAGGTCGCTCTCTCTGGTACTTTGCAATTGAATGTTCATTGTCCCATCTAATTTAAATCTTTTGGATGCTCCTACATCAGACTCTTGGGGTAATTTGAAAAGTGAGCCTCTTCACTTTGCTATAAGTTATGTCAAAATCAATGTTGTCTCTTTGAATTGGTTTGGTGATTTTTTCATGGGTACTTGCAACTACCTCAAGGTCAGTAGTTTGTTCAAGTCCACTCTGCAAAACTACCTCAAGTGTAATCTAGATTCAACACTCTACCTGCAATCCTTGTACTGCCTCAATGATCGATAATATGATCAATTCTTCTCTACAAGCTACCTCAAGTTCTTCATCTTGTTAAGGTCTAGGTTCGACGGTCTACTTGTAAGCCTTGCACTACCTCAATGATTGGCGGTCTAAGCAAGTCCTCTCCGCAAGTTGCATCAAGATCAATGTCTACTTCAATCAATTAAGAATTAATCAATACATACTCGCATCCTCCAGAACAATCATGTGACTTCCTTGATTCATCAATTTCTGAATTTCTTCTGCAACACTTTCTAATCTCTGGCTCTAGATGCATTTCCTTCACACACACATCAAAATATTATAGTTTCTTCTTTGCGTACACTATTCCTATACTATTCTTTTTCTCTTTATCCCCCTTTAATTCACTCTGGTACATAAAACTTTCTCCTCCGGTAGAATATCCTACAATTTCCTCTTTCTCTGCAATATAGACTTCCTTTTTGTTATGTTTCACACCGGCTTACACAAAATTTTCTCTTGCACTACTTTCTCAAGTGATTTTACACAAAATTTGCTCTTGTTTCGCAGATGTTTAGTCTACAACACAATTCTCCTTAAGATCAATGCTTCACCTTCTTCTGGTTTCTCTATCAAATATGATGTCTCAAAATGTTCCTCTTCCTCTACATACACTATCTATGTATCAATACGCTCTTCTTCCTTTGCACAAACTGTCTCTATATTATTTAATGCTTCTCCTTCATTAGCTTCTCTAGTAGTAGGTTCTTGATGACTTTTAGTTCTTGATTATTTTATCCTCCAAACTTGCAAATAGGTTTTTCTGAAGGATCTTCTATCAAATCCTCTTTCATCTCTCTGGTATCCTTCACTGTGATAAGAATTATGATTCTTGTAATCTCTCCCTCTGTAGTTTTAAATTATGTTCTTTGTATTCTCCGCATAAGGTCTTCTTTCTTTGTATCTTGATCTATCTTTTCCTCCAACATATGAATACTTCCATTTATACAATCTTCTGAACATATAGGTAACATGTTTCTATTTTTCTCCATCAATCTATCCATAATCCATCTACATACAATCTATCATATGCTTTCTCCTCATTTTATCCCAACACATCTTTTCAGAATGATTCCTCAATCTACAAAACTTACAAGGGTGTAGATCCCAACACAATTCCTCTTCATGTCCATATCTATTACAATGAGAACAATAAATACATCTTCTTCCTTGATTTGAATTGTTTGAACTTGTAAGAACATCCTTACCCCTGTCATATCCCAGGCCTTCACTTCTTGATCTTATGACTGATTCAATAGGCTCTATAATTCCTTGTTGATGCTTTCCCAATCATTTTCCTTCATATCCCATTCTTTGCATGATTTTGAAACCAATACCATCACAAATAATTGTAGGTTTAGTTACACTATGATCTCCCTCATCACTTTCTAAAGATGTTTCTACAACATCACACAAATCATTAGTATCACAAGAAGTATCAAAAATTTTAGGCTTAGATCTCAATATTTCATTCTCTTCTTTGTATGCTATAAGTGACTGCTCCAACTATCTAACATGTTCCTTCAAATCTGATATTTCATTCTTCTACAAACTGTTCTCCTTGTTCAACTATTTCAAACTTTCCTCCAAATATTTTTTCCTGTTTTCCACCTTCCCAAACAAATTGAATCCTTCTTCCATTTTTTGCAAAATTCTTTTTAATATACTCAGACAACTTCATCTTTGCTTCCAATTCTTGATTTATTCTTTTTACATTTTCCAATTCTTCTTCAAGGGAATCATATTTGTCTTCTCCTATCTATTTTATCTTATTTATCAACTTTGAATTACACCTTTTAATTTCACACAACTCTTCTTCCAAAATATCCTTTTCACATATTAGGGTTTCATTTTATTTCTTCATTCTCTTTCCAATTTTTCCCATAAGATAAACCACTTAAATTGACAAGACTACTCGAATCTTTCTTTTCCTTGATCTTCTTTTGCTTATTACTTCTAGGGTTTTGCACTTCTCCAACACTTTCTATCCTCTCAATAGGTACACAATCATCCTAGAAGATTCACAACCAGCTCTGATACCAATTGATGTCAATCAAGTTAGGAGGGTCCGATAAGGGAATTTCCAGCCTTGCAACCTTATACAAAAAACACCATGATCACAATATATATGCAACAAAAGCTAACAACTAATAAAGAGAAAGATAAAATATATTCATGAACACATAACACAAGATGTATCCTGAGAAAACCTTAACAAGGAAAAACCCATCCTTCAAAGTTCACTCCTCATATATTATAACTTCAAACCAAATTAAACATGCCTCAAGGGCTTTATAGATGCTAGGTCACAACCCAAGGATTACAAAATACTCATACAACAATATTCTTCCATGATCTCATTCATCTACTAATCGATCCTCAGTTCTCTGCTCTGCTCTCTGCTTCACTTTTTCTCCTTCTTTAGATCCAAACACTTAGGAACTTGCTTCATGTCTTCACATAATTGTTCATTTCATTAATTATGCCTTGTACCAAATCATTATCCACCATTTATATCCTCTGCAAGCTTCAAATCATTATCAAGTCGGCCTTATTGCAATGGCTATTTAGGTAACTTGTAGACTCAAATAGGTCGACCCCAAACATAAGGCATTGCTCCAAAAATACATAGAAATTCATGTGATTCTCCTTGAAGGTCGTCCATGTCCTTAACTTCCTTGAATAAAGTTCCTTTAAGCTCTGCAAGTCACGAAATTGTTCCACAAACCAATTAGACTTCACTGAACACTATTGTCTCTTCTCTGTGAACACATGCAATCTTTTGATAATGACATCTATCTGGAAACAAATCCAAATGATCTGAATTTCTGATGTCATAGCTCATGGTATTTAGTACTAATTCCAGCTCCACAACCTCTAACACTCAAACGCAGTAAAATGTCAAATTATCTAAGGTCGCTCTCTAGTACTTTGCAATTGAATGTTCACTGTCCTAACTAATTTGAATCTTTCAGATGCTCTTGCATCAAGAGCATTCAAGAGAATATTTATCAATCATTTATTGCCGTAGTGATTTTTTAGTGGTTGATATTCACCAATTGGCTAATAGTTGACATTTAGCAATAAAAAATTGGCTAATAGTTTGAGTTGTAACGTGACTTGAATTGCCACATTTTTACAAAATTTTATGTTAGTCTTATTTAAATCACCAAAGAATTTATCTTATTAGAATTTTTAATTGAAAAAATTTGCCACAATATTTGATACATGATTAGATCAGATTCGCCTAAATTTTATAAGTTATAGTAGAAATCTATATTGATTTGCCAAAAGTATATCATTATTTATTTATTTTTCAACAAGAGTGGAAGACCACTATATATATATATATATTATATTGAATAATATTTAATACAATATTCCTGGTTCAGGTGAGCATATCGGTAGGAAAGAACCAGTAGAAGAAAACCTTCGATTATAGCTCGATAATGGACATAATGAACCTAAGACGAACTAACCCCCCCTAAGACTTATCCACTTTAAAGTTTGAAACCCCATTAAAAAATCATAACCAAATCCTTTCAAGTTACAAATTGCACACCTTTAGACAAAAAACCCTCTTTACAACAAAACAAACCCATTACATGATCGTGATTTATCCCATCCTATCTTCACATTGAAGCCCATTACATATAAGCCAACTTTACAAAAAATCAAACCCCATTACATGACTAAGAAATAGCCCCTCAAATCATACAATGTACACCTTTCCACCCCCTTTACATAGAAAATACAAAACCCCAATGCAATCCAAACCTCAGAGCGAATTGAAATTCGACACCAAACACCCAAAATAATTGCTTACAAAAAACCCTATAAAATTGAATCAAATGATTAGAAAGAAGCCGATTTATTTCCTGCACCTTAGGGGCCATTCAGTGAGCTTTCTTCATGTCCATGTTGCTGTTTAAAATCAAAATACTATGAAGGAAGTGCTAGATTAATATCAGGCACATAATGGTAACAATATATTCCTTTGGCAGCTTGAGGATGGACTTTAAATTGCAAATCATGCACACAAACATGGCCCCTCAAGAATTAAATTGCATGAAACTTCTTATTAATTTGATCAATATCTCCCATTGCAAAATCAGACCGATACTTGGCAAGAACTTGGTATAGATGAGATTAAGTATCATGCATATTTGACAAAAGTATGCCTTGAAACACTTCAACAAACCTCTTTTTGTTGTGAATTAAATGTCTGGGAAACAAGCCTCCTACCAAGCCATCCCCTTTGGAAAAATCATATTGATGCACACTTATAAGCAAGTCATCATTCTCCAAATATCTACTAACTACAAACTTATCAGCTATAGCTTTTAACACCTTGTAATTCTGAACCAAATCCAAAATATTCGACAACTACCTAAAAATTTTTGTTTCTATTTATCAATCATTGAGATCTTGCATTTTCAGTATTAGGGCATATAGGATCACTAGTTTAATCACCCAAAAATATTTTTAATTAATTCCAATCCCCCCTTAGGATATAGATCCAAGCCTGGTTGGCTCACCTTTTAGGTTGACAGTCAAACAAATCACCTTGTTGATCTATATTCCAATGAAGTTTATTAAAATGTAGAAATGACCCTAGGTTATGAACATTAATATTAGAGTCATCACATTTTTATGTTTCAGTTTGGTGAACCCAACCTATTAACATTATATAGCTTTTTAAATTTTCCATAATTAACCCCAGATCTAGGTTTTGCATCACATTAGTTTACATTTCTTAGTTATGGTTTCATATTTGCATTTTTAAAAGTCATAAAAATTCAAAAACATTGCATTCCATATTGCATCATAGGTTGAATTAGGGTTTGTTTCAGTCATATTTAGATCACATTTAAATTCATATTGCATTCACTAAGTGGTTAAAATCTGAAAATATTCATTGCATCTTTCATTTTAAGCCAAAATCAAGTGATTTACAAATTGCATCAAAAACATCATTTTTCAAGTTATGGCATCTTAGAATTAGTCAATTATTGTATGTTACATCTGAAATTTTTATTCAAATCCTTTCAAAACCTTTTCACATTTGTTTCACACTTGCATCTTGCATTACATTATCTTAAAATGAGAAAAAAATAGAAAAATAGTCACAGATTAACCTATTTGCAAATGGAAAAAGAAACATCAAAAAACAACATAAAAATTCAAAATTTCACTCTTCAGAACCTTGTTCAAGGACTCATTCACCCTAGGGACAACCTTTCCTTGTACAAGTGTCTCAGAAAGCTTTTGCACACTCTTTTGGCTCTATATTATCAGTCTCTTCTAGCTTGTAGAAGTCTATTTTGAAATTCTAAAAAATGTTATTGCATGTGCAAGAAAAGTGTCATTTTCTTGATTTGTTGTAAATTTGGAAAAAATTGTTGAATTTCAATATTGCAAATCATCAGATCTATAGAACAATTGTTTACATTTCTGAAGTATTACATATATTGGGTAGATTAGTTCTCATTTTTGCATGAATAAAAGCATGTTTCCTTTCCAAAGATGTGGTTTTGATATGGTTAAGAATGGCTTGTATAAGTACAATCTACCTATTTATGAGAAAAAATTAGGGAAAATAAATAAGGCCATTCACAACCATGTTAGTCATTATCAAATTGTTTTCCCTAATTATGATAATACCTTAGTGTAAGAGAATGAAATCACTGACACATTCCTTAATATCACCTTTCCTATCCTTCACTCAACTCCTAATATCTCTCCCATTTATGAGGATAATTTGATACAAGAGGATTCAATCATAGACAATCATGATAATCATAGGTGTTCTTCTTTCGATACCTCTCCTACTTGTGACGAAGGTATCTTGGTGTGAGAAGATCCAATTACTGAACATCATGAGAATATTGTTTGTCCATCTCCCCCTACTTCTCCTACTTGGGAGGATATTTTGGCACAAGAGGAAGAGATCATTGACACAATTATTAACATCACTTTTCCTAGTCTCCATTCATCTCCCACCTGTGATAATTTTATAGTGAAAGAGAATGCAATCATTGACAATCATGAAAATCATAATTGTCCTTCTCTCGATATATCTCTTGCTTGTGACAAAGTTGTATTGGTGTTAGAAGATCCAACAATTAAATATCATGGGAATATTATTTTCCTCTCTCCTAAAACTTCTCCTACTAGGGAATATATTATGGTGCAATATGACAATATCATCGATACTAAGATGGCTTGCTTAGATGAAGATGCTAAGGTCACCTTAGATACCCCCTCAATAGAAGATCATCAGCAAAATGTAAAATACGTTGAGGCTATGAACACACAATGGACCACTAGATCTCCCTTGATTATTGAACCTCCTAAGCCACTTCTTATCATAGGACCACCTCAACAATAACCAAAACCTCTAGGGGCTCTCTCAAATTTCACAAAACAACTTACTAGTAACAATGTTTCACAACAATCAAGTTATCATACCACTGCTTATACATATAACATAAGGAATAGTAGATATCCAAAAACCATTCCTCCATCAATAGCACTTTCCCAACCCATTTTTCCTAGTGCCCCTCATTTACCTTCACATAGTAGAAAGGAGTATGATCTTGTGGAACAACTTCGTAACACTCCTGCTAATATATCCTTGTGGGATTTGATTCAAGCATCACCTCTTTACCATGGCATGCTTCAAAATTATTTACAACAAATCATTATCCCTCCTAGTGTGCAACCAAATGATGTGGCAACTATGATTGAGAATATCAATTATTTGGACATTATCTTTCATCAAAGTGAATTACCTCCTTTAGAAAGACAAAAACAAAATGATGCTTTGATGATATAGGCTAGTATTAACAGGTTTGACATTAAGCATACTCATATTGATAATGGTTCGAAAATCAATGTTTGTAATGTAAACCTTTTGGATTAGCATGGAGTGGAAAAGACTAAAATTCAACCAGTTGAGTTGTCTATTTGTGGTTTTGATAATGTGGGAAAACAACTGATTGGTGTGATAACATTACTTATAAAATTTGGTAGGGTTAAATTGTAAACTACTATTCATGTCATGCCCTAAGAACTCCAATATAATATCCTCTTGGGTAGGCCATGGATTCATGAAATGAATGAAATAAATTCAACATTACATCGTTTATTGAAATACACTTACAAAAACAAGGTCTACATGGTAAAAGTTGATCTTGAACTTGAGAGTTGTTTACAAATTGAACCTAGAATGAAAAATCCTCTAACAACATTGACACAAACTAAAAATGTGGAACCCATGCAAGAAGAAGAGAATGAGAAGTGTTTTTTTATCAATCATAAAACTATTGGATGATGATTACAGTTCCTTAGATTTTATACCTACATTCATGGGAGAATACAATATTACACAAAAATTAGAAAAAGAGAAAGAAGTTACCATAATATCAACACAATCTGAGTCATCAAAATCATCTGAGTCCACAAATTTGAGCAAAGAAGAGGAAAACAAAAATTATACATCCACATATGATTAGTGTGATCATGAGAAACCACCTTCTTCAAAATAAATGAAAAAAAATTATGGAAGGGGTTATGAACTTTTGAAATAGCTTGGCTATAATGGAAAAGGATGTGGGGTTAAGGAAAAAGGTATATGTGTCCCCATCAAACCTAGCACACAAGTAAAAACAAGAGGTCTTGGTTATTGTCCTTCAAAAGAAATGAAATCATCAAGGAAACCTTTGATTATTATCAATTTCATCACGCAAAATACTCCTAGAAAAAATATACATCATGGTCATGATTCTTTAAATACATGTTTTAGTGAGGATTGGGGTTCATTAGATTTTATACTGTAATGAGCCTTCCTCAATCTTCCCTTAAAGTTTGTAATTCATTGATTTAAAATTTCGTCAAACACTTTGTACACAAAGTGCTTCTTGCTGAGTTTGTGTTTTAGTTTGATATAAATATTTTTAGATGATATCCAATGCATAAAATGCTTGCAAATGTCTTCTATGATGATTAGACAAGGTCCTAGATGCAATGCAGATTTCTTTTTGTCTTTTCAAATGCAATAGATGAAGTTAAATGAACTAAATATGCAGCTACAACCTTCAGACATTTTTTCAAACAGTTGGCATACATTCTCTTACACATTGCATATGCATTATATTCAAATAGAGAACTCCCAACTTCAAATATATTATTGGTAATGCAATCTTTCTATAATGACAATGAGATGAAATGCCAAGAATCTTGGCTTACATACATATGATAAAAATGCTTAAATCTGATATAACCTATCTCCTACAGTAGTGCCTTCTAAAATGCAACTAAATGAACATGAAAATGCATTCAAATTACAAGGAACCTGGTATATGAAGAAGCAAGCAATATCTTGAATGATGATGACCTCTTGACGCCAAATCAAACCTCAAACCCAACAGTCCCTATTGTGACTTTCAAACTCCAAAATAAAATAAATAACAGTTTCAACCTTTAATTTTAATTGCCGAACACCATTTTCCATCCTTTAGAAATCGATTTCTCTAATACCCATAAGCCAAGACAAGTGTATGAATTTTCTATGAATTTATATGTGCTCCCCAACCAAAATCGCCCCTGTTATAGCAAACCTCGGAAAATAAATTATTATCAGCTCCATTCTGCCCTAACAAGTATCAAACATCATTGCCAAGGTCTAAGGAGTTGAGGTCCCCAATTAGGAAGTGAATTTAATGGCATATGTGTCCTTCATGAACAAAAACATGGTTCTCTAATGGCAGACCCTGTGACTGCAATTTTGTTTCAGACTTTTCCAATACCCACTTTCAGACCTTCTACTCCTTCCAAAATGCCTCCAATGCACTCAATCAATGCAACACTACCTCTACCAATGAACTCCTAACTGATATGCAAGATGTCCTCAACAAACTTGGTTCCTGGCCACCATGTAAGCACAAATAGAAAGGCTGAGATACCTTCCTCCAATAGTGCAACTCTTCAAGAGATATTTCACTCCCTTAGTTATGCAATCAATGAGAGTTTTTGTTCCCAAAGACCATTGATTATCTGCAGACCACTTAGCTCCACAAATGCTCAAGAAGAAATCATCAATAAAAACAACAAATCTGGATGATAACAAATGAGCCCCCTATTGGTGTTTTTTCTTGTAAACCAGGTTTGTCTCCTAATCTACCTATGGAACTGCCAAATTTCCAATCAAGGGCAGCTCAGAGGACCTAGACCAACTGACGAGGATTGTTTTAATAGTAACCTCCTACACTTCGGGCTCTGCAAGACCCAGGAGGGTGGTCCCTATAACGTATTTATGATCTCTGCACCAAACTCAAAAACATATTATTAATAGTTCACAGATTATCTCACTTAATAGCTCAACAAAATGAGACAAGACTAAAATGAATTGGCTATTCATCAGTAATATCAACCACTTGGAGCATGAGATGGTTATAACATCATTTCGTAACTTATGATAGTCATTTTAATTGCAAGTTGGCGGCAAGCCCTAAGTGAAGACATACAGAAACAAGATCTTATAAAATTATACAATTTAGATCAGTGCCATATACCATTGGGGAGTCAAGTTTACGAACACTCAAAAGATAACAACAGATTCAAACACATATCATATATGATCTCTGGCAATATTGCATTACAACATTGTCAATCCCTATCCAAGCCCAATACTTCTTACCAAATCCTTTTACAAACATACCCATCTATGATTCCATCCAAGCATTTAATTAATTCTTTGAATTAAAGCTAAAACAGAAACATACTCATCACAACAATGAGATGAACATCATAATCCTTGATCATTTTATTCAAAATTATGATATGTTTGTATACAGGAGAGACAAGAGCTCGAGATATTTCATCGTAACTCAAATGCTAGTACTGTTATGGAATTTCATAAAACATAAAACCCATTACAAGTGAACCCCAAACCTAAATTTCCTTAACATTCAGAAAACAAGATTCACACAATATGTGTTGCAACTAGACCTAGACTCAACCTTCAAAATTTTCGGCTTGCCAGCCCCTACTTCTGGCCTTGAAATCCTTCTTATAGAAATGAAGGAGCAAAACAAGCATCGAGCCAGAAGTTACACGTCATTAATCAATAGGACCGCTATGAGCCCACTCAAAACCATGATGAAAATCACCAAGTCCCGGAGCATCTTCCCATTGATTCTATCCATTACACAATAGTTGTTGCGTTTGTTACATCTCAAAATCTGCGCCCAAAGCCATCATGGAATCCCAACCATAATTAGTTACATTGTAACTATTGAGCTATAAGTTGCCGGTGGAAAACATTTCATTCTTCATCAGTTAGGTACTTGTCTACCCAAATTCGATACTCTTCGTCCATGGGCCAATTAAAATTCACCACCTCATTGTGTCTAGCCATGGCATCATTCTCACTGGTTTTTAGAGCAGCCTGTAGCTCTATGATCTTATTCATCATCTGCTTTTTGGTGGGATCCACAGAGTATTCCATTTCCTCTTCAACCAGCTCTGGCACTTGACTAGGATCTGATGTTTGAATTGGGGATCCAGGGGTAGAAATGATTGGGACAGTAGGGGTAATGACCCCGAAGTAGTAGGTATTTCTCTGACAACAGGAGCATTGGAAGATTCTCCTACATGCCCATACTTTAACCTATCTACTTCAGACTGTAGCTCAACATTCTTTTATTGCATTTTACTGTATTCCCCGATTATTGCATTATATTTTTCCATCAGACTCCTCCTTTCAACCTCTTCCCTTTTTGTTGTCCTCTGGGCCAATTTGGCCACATTCAATGTCAGGCTTGTGGCTTCTATTACTGAGGTTTCAGAAGCTATTTTGATAATGAGCCCGCCTCTTAGGTTTGGGCTAATATCTGCCACATTTGGTTTTCTGTCTTGAGGTGCCAGTGCCCATATGGCCAATGTCTCATACTCTTCACTAAAGGCAGAGTCTTGTAGGGCTGCCTTGACCTCCTCTTCACTGTTCTACATAGGATGCTTGGATTGCATAATAGCATTGAATGCCACAACATCAGCTATGTCCCATTCAGGGAGGAGTAAGACACCTGCTTGGGTCACCAGTTTCCTTCCTTCTTTAGGAGTGATGTTTTTGAATTGTTCCATCAATTCAGCCTTCACTTCATCATCATTTTCTTGGTCTGACCTATTAGGTCTTGACTCCATCCTGCTCTTGCACTTATCCTGATATTCTTCTAGCTTCATTCTCCAAATCAGTTGCAAGAACACAGGAGTTTTCACAAAGGCATCATCATCCATGAATGCCTTGCAAGCCTCCATTCTAGCATCCTACACGTACTGCCCCTTTATATCCATATCAGTGAGCACCAATTGTGTTGATCTAGGAGGAGAGGGGATACCAACCTGCATTTCTTGGTCGGTTATGATTATTTCATCCACTAGAACCTCCTGTGGTTCTTCAATCCTTTGCCTCATAGGGATTGGCTCTGATGACAGCTCCATAGGATCAATATTCGGTGGTGAATCCAAAATTATTTATCCCAGCAAGTTTCCTGATCCCATGACTTGGCAGTGATGATGTTTTCATTATTTGTTTTCCCTTTTTATTTCCTACCTCTTCATCACTGCTATTATTCTTCCTCCTCTTGTACAAAGGTCTATCCACCGATGGCTAATGAGTCGGCCTTGTTTCCTCAGGCCTCACCTCTGGCTCCTAAATTCCCAAGTCTAATTCTAAATTGGCCTTCTTAGCCCTCAGGATATTCATGATTTCTTTAAAATTATTCATCAAAAAATCAATTCTTTTGTGAAATGGAGTAAACTCCATTAGTGGATCATATCTTGGATCCAGTTTATGTACCATGGCTAGCATCTTCTCATATGCAATCCACTTCTATTTATTTAATTCTTACTGGTTGAAATCAAATTCATTTCTTATTAAATCATCGGGGAAGTTGAAAACATGAATGAATTTACCACCCTTAATCTTTTGCCTAAATAGGGCAAAGAATCCCTCAGGGTCATGTTGTCTTCTAGATCCATTCTTCAAATGGCATTCATCAAAATAATGGTCAAAATGGACCCATCCTCCCTTGGAGAAAACAAAGTCAGAGACAATTGTATAATTAGGGAACAAAGTCCCTTTTCCTCTTCCCATCAAATTCTCTTCATGAATGTAGCCTAATTGCCACATCACCTCTGCAAATCCCATCCGTGATGGTACATTATAAGGGAGAATATGAGGAGCTCCCTGGAAACCATAAACCCTCAAAACAGTACTCACAGGGTATAGAATAATGTCACCCCAATTGTGGCATACCTTCAAGTCAGGTTTCCTTATTTTGGGTCGGAGGAAATCATGCAAATCCTCCTGAATTCTTGGCACATTCACCACCAATTTAGCCCTAAGCCTAGAGGCAAAGCAGTTATCAAATTACACAAAACTAGCACCTCCCTTGTTACCAGACATGTCTGCATTCCAAGCCTATACTGGTAATCTCTCTCCATTTACCTCTTGCCTCAGCTCCATCTTCTCCGAAAAGAAGTCAACATTCTCATAAAAAAACATGTGCATTAACAAGGAATACCAAAAGAAAGGAGTACCGGAATCTCCATTGTGTAACTTTAGCAAACCCTCATGTATCCTTTCAGCAAGGAATGAAGCATGGTCATAAGTCATAGAAAAATTAGGGTGCTGAATCTGAGCCCCCATGAACATATAAGCGATGGGCATCACAGTGTTAGGGTTGAAACCAATAATTTGGCAAAGTGAATAGAACGTTGCCAAGAAATGATTAGCAAAACAATTTAGCCTGAAAGGCTCACGGTCTGATGGGCTGATGTGAATTGTTGAACTGCCTGCCTTGGCCAGGTGAGGGGGAAGCAACCTTGACCTAAAAAGAGGCTGAGATCTGGCATATTCTTGCTTCATCTCCTCAAAGTCAATTCGAACCAAAAATGAGCTATACTCACTCAAATCAAAAACCCGAAAAATTGTATCTGCATTCACACTCAATAGAACACCGCCATCATTATCTCTGATAATCCATGTGACAGGGTCATATCGTGCAGCAACTTCCCTAAGTAGGTCAACATCCAGGAACACATTTGGTACCACAAGTTTTCCCATATCATATCTCCAACTATTTGAAAAAGGGTGAGACACATTGCGTTGCCCATACCATCTTTTGAATAATTCCAAACCCGTCATAAGCACTCTGGCATCTGTAATATTATAATTTTTACATCTTAATCCCTCACCTAGGGCTGTCCCATTCATCAAGATCAAACCTTTCTTCCTGTCGTTTGTTGATAAAGGGAATTGGTCCAGGAAATCATCATATAAATTTTTGTGTATGTAATCTATACGGCCAGAATGTTGCTTTGGTGGTGCCATTTTAATAATTAGGGCTTCTTCAAAAATAGATTCGAAGACAAACTAAAATTACCCAGAACGAAACTACAACAAAGTCTTGCAAATTTCTCACAATCAAAAGGAACAATAACCCAAAAACTTTAACCCAGAAAACCACCGATAACACAATGCAACCTTTTCTTGGATCACATTCAAACAGAAAAAATGGTAAGAGAAATCAACTTACGGAATTTGTGCTACGCAGCAAACAAACCCGTGCTGAAATTGCTTTGAAAACTTCTATCTCTGGCTCTGGATCACTTCGCAAACACTTGAATGTCTTTATGGCAAGGCAATTATGAACTTAAATACTCATAAATGATGAAAACAACCAAGTAGACATCTCATCCACCATTAAAGCTTACTTGTGTTCCACGCCAACAGCTTCAATTTCATTTGATGCAAGTTTAAAATCTCGTCGTCGATCTCATCTTTCTGTCAAGCCATCAAACGACTGTCTTCAAAAAAGCTGACAACACGTCCATGTCACGACCAAGGGCCCACCATAAAATGCAGCCTCAAAAAGTCCACGTGGCACTTGCCCGCAATATCGCGATCACTAAACCCCTCTCTGTTTAGGATCACACGATAGCGGGCAACCGTTGATCTCCATCATCAACAATCTCAACGATCAAAACAAGAGGTAGCACCAATGCGTATCTGTTGAGCAACTTTTCCATCAAGATTAAGACATCACCGTTGATTACAAGCACATGCATTTCTCATTTGGTTTAGTAACCTGCTTGATAACGCTCTAAAGTTCAATGCATAAATTAATCTCTTTATTTACTTCCTTCGGCACCGACAACTTAAGACACGTGGCGTCCGCCCATGATATCGCTATCCCCCAAAAGTCAACAGTGATGTCATCGCGGGATGGGGGGCAACGGTGAGGATCAACCTCAGGAAGATCGATGGTTGGTAAAATAACCCCTGCAAAACATTAAGATACTTGGGAAAAATTAAGGGGAAAGGGACACTGCCTAGGGCAATGACAGTTGATGATATAAGGTTGTTTTTAACAGATAAAGCATGAATCGGCTTAGACTTAGGTGAATAAAAGGTCAAAAATTTTCATTTTATATTAAAAAGGGCCATGCCTAGACGATCACATAGGACATAAGTTGTTCTTAAAAGACCCTCTCCAAAAGTAACGACGAAATAGACCCAACCCAACAATAGAATATCAAGGTTTCATGGAGGCAAGGCAAGAAACCATCTTCAAGCACTCTCCGAATAACAAGGCAAACCAGTAATAAGGGAAAACCAAGGATCTAAAAATTTAGGCTCCATCACCCCCAATGTCTATTTATTCGTTTTCACCAATTCCTCCAGAAGCTTCTAGAATATTATTTTATTAAGTGACTTTAATGATTTAATATTTTATTAAGTCACTTTATTAAATTAATTAAACATAAACTTACCTTTTTAATTTTGATTTATTTGATAACTTTATAATTAATTAATTTAATAATTTTTAATTAAAATAATCAACTAAGCTATCCACAAGAAAAATTATTAATTTGGACAACTTAATTAATTAAATTAATTAAATCGTTTCTACCTCCAAAACGAGGACATTACATACACCCTCCTTTTTGGGAGAGTACAAAATATCACAATCTAAACCTAGAGAGTCTTGTTTATGTATGACACCTTCTAGTAAGCAAGAAAGATCTCTTTCACAAAAGAAAATAATATCTTTTACTATTGATAAAGAGACTATCTTGTTGAAGCTCCTCAAAGCCTATTTGATTACTCTTCCTCAAACAACACGAAATACATTTTATAACAAAAGCTCATTTTTTGCATATCATCGAGTGCATGGTCATTCAACCAATGAGTGTAAGGCTTTGAGTAATAAAATTCAATATCTTAAGGATTGTGGTTCTCTTCCTTGTGTTGATGCACCTACTTTCTCTAATTGATAATGGTTTTCATCATATCATGTTGCTCATCACTATGTAGCATTGGTAGCTTTATATGTTTTTTCTCATTTCCATTCATGGTGGTAAGATCTTAGGTGGAACCATATTTATCTTGGTAGAAATATGATAGCCCTTGATTTGAGCAAGGAATCCTTTGGGGTGAAGTTGCAACGAATGATGTTTTGACCGAAGATGGGTGTGGCACTTGTGTGTGTAGTTGTTTTTGTTGAATGCACACAAGACAACTGGACAAGGGGGTGAATCAGCTGTACATCAAAACTTCAAAACCCTCATAAACATTCAGATCCACATCAACTTAATTAATCCTTATTTTTTTAGAATGATTTAGCATGGAAGAAAATAACAAAAAACTAAAACACATCAACACCATGCACAAAAGAACACCAGATTTACGTGGAAAATCCAAGAAGGGAAAAACCATGGTGAGGATTAGCTCACAATATAAAGATTACAACATCAAATATAAAGGGCTCACTTCCCATAATAAAGAAGGGCTCACTATCAAATTATAGAAAACAAGAAAGACGAGTGTTACAGTGAGAAATCCATCTCAATGCAATAGAAAAAGATCAACCACAACATCACCAACACATTCACAGTCTCTTTAAATATTGTAGACACCTTATGCTCACTACTTTCAATAGTCTAACTCATTAAGCTCACACTGCACTTCACAAATTCACACTTCAAAACTCTGCAATTTATAGATCACACATTTCACTAGATTCTCCATCAACTCATCACTTATTTATACCATCTTCAACCTTGAAAATATTCTCCAAGTTCGGCTATGCACCTCAACTATGGAAATTCAAATTAGGCCATCACGAAGCATTCATGCAGTGGAAAGGAATGGAAGTCGACCACACCACATCTTAACTTGGACCTAAATCAAACATATACATCACACCACGCTTCCACAAAAACCAAAGTAAATCCACAATTAGTATAAACAACCAAGGTCGGCTGAACCAATGTAAACACCATTAACATTTAAGAACATGCTTCCTCAAATCCAAAGATGAATCGAAAACCACACCATGCTTTAAAACAACCTAGAATATTCCACAAACACCTTGAAATTCAACAAGTTCCTTTGCAACAATTTTGACTTGAAGAATGTACTCACCCAATACACTCAGACAAATTCCATACATTGTAACTCAAGAAACCAACTTGTTGAGCTCCAAACCATGAAAAGAATTGACTATAGGTAGATATGATCATTATCAACACACTTCCAGAACCACAAGACTAGAAACCAAACTATAGAGAAATGAAAAGAAAATACATTTCTGTCAGATAACTACACAATATACAATTCACACACTAGTGAATACAACTCTCTCTGCACAACAATCCAAACCAAGAAATTTTGGATATAGAACCTCTAAACACCTCTGACCAACATATCCAAAATACACAAGAATATCTTAAACAAAGGATAAATGTTGAGAAAAACTAAAACACAACACTATAGATCAAAACACCTTTGCAACACAGTTTCCTATTTTATTCAATTTTTCTCAAAAGAGCTTGGAAACCAAGCACCAGAGACACATACTCATCATCTTAAATACTTCCTCATAATCACTAAACCAACAACATTCACCAACAAAATCTTATCAAAGCAACACTAGAGGTTGACACCAATAGTATTTACTAATGATAACATAATGAGACTAATCAAAGAATCAACATAGTCGGTCATCAATGACAACACAAATAATATCTCGCAAGCCTGCTGACATCAATGACAACACCAACTACTCATTCAACTATTCATACCTGCAAAAATCCCCCCCTTTGTCATTGATGGCAACACATGATGTTAAAAGCCATCAACAATAAAAAACAACTGTAATCACCAACACACTGATCCATATCGACTCTATCTTTATTTCTCTCTCAACTACACTATTCTCTCCCCCTTACTTGACTGATCCTTTTTCACCTTTCTTTCTCTCCCTTTTACAACTGAACATTTTTCACATTAATTTTCTCTCCCCCTTTGACATCAATAGCAAAGAGAAACACATATGCATCTCTTTCCCCCTTTGATATCAAACATGCATACTTTCTCTCCTTACTGCTTTGCATACTCCCCCTTAAGAGAACACAACAAACTTTACCAGCTAGCAACCTCTGCACATATCCTTTAACACAACTTTACAAATGACAACACCAACCTGCACCAACATTAACTCCCCCTGACTACAACAACCAAAAAGGCACTACCTAGTCCCCTTGATAGGTACCCTCCAACATCAGTCCAAAAAAAAGAATGAGTCTTGAAATCCACTAGATTGATGCATATCCTTATGCATCTAGTTCAAAGGAGGGGTAATAACCCCTAACTTTTCTCAGAGATACTCAAAAGTATCCTTAGGAAGAGCCTTAGTGAATATATAAACAAACTAATCCTTTGTAGGAACATACTCAAGCTTCACTTCATTCTCTGCAACCTTCTCCATACCTATTGGACAAATAGTCAAGGCTTGATCCACCCTTTCTCTTTTCTTAATTTTGGTATTGTATTCTTGTGTATTTTGTCTTGCTAATGTATACCATACATATATGTGCTCCTTTGTGTTTATGTTGGTTGTCCATGGGATATTGATCTTTGGGGCTTATACAACCTCCTTGATCTTTGTCATCCTATCTCACTAATATGTGTACATTTGGACCCCTCTTGATGCTTATTTGTCTACTTTAGTGTGAGTTTGAACGTAGGGCTCATCCTCTCACAAAAGTGGGGACTAAATATAGTGTAGAAAAATGAACACCTTTACATTTTCATTCTATTTTTGGGTCCCTTAATTAATTGGAATTAATTAAGCTTCTAATTGTCCCAACTATGCATTTAAAATCCTAATTAATCCCATTTTTCAAAAGGTAGACTAGTATTAAACAGTTGCAAACATTAATTAAATTACCTTGGAAGTTGACTTTCCTAGATTTACCCATTCGCCCAAGGGAAAATGGGTCCTCCTTATGTTCAAGATCTCAATTTTTAATATGTTTTTGGAAGAATTTTTATGATTCAAATTCAAACTGTAATTTTCGGCCTTTGATGTTTAACTTTTGGGAAATTAGAAAATTACCTATAAATAAAAGGTATTTTTATCAATTCAAGTCTAAGCAACATTAAGGAAACTTTCAAAAGAGAAAATATTATTGTCAAAAGTGTCTAGGAGCAGATTTTTTAGTCATATACAACAACATTCAAGATCTCAAGCATCATGTCAAATTTATTTTCATCTATGCATGTTTTTGGAGCTAACATTATGATGTAGGTTTCAAGCATTCAAGTCAAAATTCAAGCTTCAAGATCAACATTCAATCAAGCCATTTCATGCAAGATCAAGACCTTGGAGAGTTGTGTTAGACTTCAATCCTCTAAAGATCTCCATTCAAGGGTTTGGTGAGTTGCAACATAGCATTGATCATTCATCATTCCTTCAATTCATGTTTCATTTCACTTCAAGGTTTAATTACCAAAACGAGGTTTGACCAAGGCAAACCCCCATTCACCAAAAGAAAATATTTTTTTCTTCTATTTGTATGTGCAGATTTGTAGGTGAAGAAGGATTGAAGATTGATCAAAAGTGCAATTTTGCAAAGTTTTGATCAAAGTTTTAAAGACACAAAATCTTACTACAACACTAAATTAAGGCATAATTTAGTTTATTTTAATATTAATTCCCAAATTAAGTGTGAAAAAGGGATACTTTTTCCTACACCACAATAAGTTTCTTGTTTAAATTTGTGCTTGCCATGTGTGGAATTTTGTATAGGCCTCCTTGCATAATATATTCTTAGGGAACTTTATTTTAACAACATAATTATATGCAACTATCATGTACTACTTCTAAACTTTTATATATTATAATAATATTTCAGGCCTTCGTTTCTTTTATCTAAAATAAATAGAATCAAAATTAATTTTTTCATTGACATTTTAAGCTCATTGAGAAATCAACGCAATACCTTTTATTTTATTTTTTTTTTTAAAGAGGTAAACACTTTTGACCCAGAGCTATGAACTGGTGAGGTCACAAATGGGTGACCTCATCCCTAATATAGATTCTCAACAATTACACCCCAATGGGCTTTGAACCTTGATGGAAAGAATAAAAACACAACTTAACCATCATGCCATGCCATTATTGGCAACACGGTACCTTTTATTAACAACCATACTACATCTAATATATTTTGGTTCCCTATTAAGTATATAAAAATATTGATGTCTAAATTAGTTAGTACTTGTGTGTGTCAAAAATTAGCTATGAAATACCAATATAATTTTGTGGAACATTCATTTTGACCTCTAAGTGAACCTTGGGGGATTTAAGTTCCTTTCAAGTGAGGCCATTTTTTTCTACCTAATTTGGTGTGCATAAAACTATATTGAGAAGTTGGAAGACAAATACAAAAATATGGAAAGTGCCTATATGATAAATCAATGCATAGTTTTAATGACAATATTAGGATGTGAATGAGCTCTAATGGCCTATGATTATCCTTAAATATAAGGCCCTAGATGCTCAATTCAAAGTGTTTTAGATCATAAAGTGACATGTAATAGATAGGTATTCTAAAAGGGTCAATTTGGAAAGCAAATAATGAAATTTGAATTAGGATGACTAGATCAATGTGAAATCCTATCTAAGGGACATACTCATGTCTATAGTCTAGTTCACCATACCAAGAATTATTGTAGAAAAAAATGTGCAAACCATTGAGAGTTGGAAAATATTATTTGGCTAATAGGATCAATGATGGGATAAAATTATGTGCAAAACAAGACAACAAAATTGACCATTGTGACTTTTTATTTACAACAAAGACCAAAAATAATGGAAAAATAAAGACTAAAAAAGAAACCTAAATTTTTTTATCCATCACATAAACAAATTTTAATAAAAACAATTATTAAATATATATACATAATTTTTTGTAATAGTGTTTATAAAAGTAGATAATGCATTTATTTATTTGAATTAAACACATGAACTATAACATAACAACCACATTTTACAATAAAAAATTACACGAACAAATATTAAAGAACATGCATATATATACACATACACATGTATACACATACACATACACATACACATACACATACACATACACATACAAACGTTGTGTAAACAAGCTCATTGCAAAAGATGAAGAAAATAAGTTGGATGGTGAACATCAAAGTGATGCTTTTGCGTATATGACATTTGTAAGAGGCCAAGTCAAAGTTTTGTTATTTTCTTATTAAAATGCAACTGTGACATTTCAGCTTACAATGTCTAAGTAGTTGCTTTCTTACTTGAAGAATGGAAAGAGATTCACATTTCTTTTTCCACATCATTTCATATTCCACTAAAACTATTATTTTGTTGGAAGATAACCAAAATTTGAAGCGAAAGGTGAGTTGAAGAGAAACCTTGGGCTGATAATACACTATCTTATGGCTTAAGAAACATGCACAAATAAAGTATATTGTCCATTTGTTGTATTTGTGTTTTGAATCTTTTTATCATTATTTCAAACAATTCTAATTGATATTTTCTAATATATTATAATTTATGTTATGAAAACAATAAATTTTCTGACTTTTCATTATTCTCAAAAGAAATTTGACTCTTCTTCCATTGTGGAATATGGGTCCCACAGTGCCTTTTTAGAGAGAGAAAGTGTCAGGGAGTTAAGAAATTAAGTCTATTTGTTGATCTTGTCGAGATTTTGGTTGAAATAAGCCTTGAGATGCATAATATAGGGTCTTAGGGGCCTATTAATGATGATATAAAGGTCATAAATGCAAGAGGGCCCAAAAATCAATGTGAAAGTGTAAATAAATATACTTTACAACATCAAATTGAGACAAAATTAGGTCTATTTAGCTTAAAAGGGCCCTAAATACAATGTGAATGTATACAACACATTACAACACTAGATTAAGGTAACATTAGGTCCAAGGGCCCTAAATTTAATGTGAAGGTGTAAATGAACACACTTTACAACATTAAATCAAGGAAAAGTTAGGTTTATTTAGCTTAAAAAGGGCCCAAGACCTAATGTGAATGTGTAAAACCCATCACAACACTAGATCAAGGTGACCTTAAGTCCATTTTAATGTTAATAATTTCCACATTAAGTCATAAATTAGGTTTATTTAGTTCACAAGGGCCCAAACAAGTGTGAAAATGTCACAGATGACATTTTTTCGACACTACAATTCCATAACACATTTTCTAGAAATAGGATTAATTCATTAATTATTAAGCATAGATCATTAACATATATATCTACTGCATGCATATTTTTCCATATTTTTTGTTGCATATTTTATTTATTATTAAATTCATTCCATAACTTTGTTTTAATATATCTAAATTAAATTATATATTTTTTGTTGAAATAAGAACATCAATATAGAGTATGTAGATATTATTTTGAAAAATTCTACATTTTTATTCTTCAATTTGCATTAAATAAAGACCTTTACTTTTGATAAAAACCTATATTCAGTAGAAAATAAAAAATAAATATAATAATTGAATTAAATATTTTACAAATTATACCTTTTAGAAAGCTTACTCTAAGGGTTGTATTTCCCAAAATATTTTGTCATGGTTACTCCATTTAATTATCCAAACCCTACTTCAACACTTTGTGAGTAGTAGGAGGATGGTATTCTTAAGATCTTTGATGAATTTTTAAGATATCTAAATTCAAAGGCCCCTCTCATAAATCTTTATGAACATAATACATTAAATTTTTTTTCCTTCAAATCTAACGACCTTGATTTTAAATCCATTTCATTTGAAGGTCACATAAACTTAAATAATTAAAAAATTCCTCAATCAAAGCTATACCTTTGTTAGAAGGTGTTTTTATAATTATTAGCACATTGGGCTCATTTTCTTGCCCCATCCCATAATTGGGACACACTTTTTTGTATCACCCACATCCTCATGGAGATGGATTTATTTACCCCCTTCTATCTATGCTTATCTTATATGAATTTCTACCTAATTTACATTTAGTCTAAATTCTCTTCCTCAACCACGGTTCTCCATCTTCCTTAGCAATATTCAACAAGACATTTTACAATATCAAGCTCTCTCCAACTTTAAGTGTTACAAAATCTCTCATTATATAATCCTCATCACTTCCTTGTAAAATATGTACCCTTTTCTTATGTCATCCTTGTTCTCTTTTTTTCTCCTATACATTAAAATTTTGTAAGGGATGCTTCTCATACATTTATAATACGTATCATTGGATGTCTTTCCATTACCTTATATACCTCTACCTTCCCCTCTATTTAAGTCTCATTCATATCTAGACTCTTGTGTGTTTCCTATAGATGTTATGGTCTCTTCTTTTTCACATCCCTACTTGTTATTCTATTTGTTCCTCCTACCATTTTCCTTACCATGCACTCTATTGATTTTGAGAGATTCTCTACTACTATCCACATAATATTCTCCAAATCATACGACATGTGAATTGATTATATGTCAAGTATAAAAAGCTCCTTATTTTAATTAATCCTTCAAAAACATTCCTTTCTACTACAAATTATAAAACTTCTTAAAAAACTCAAATTGTAATATATAGGAATTAAATATCCATCACTTCATCATTCAAGCTCACATAGAAATCATCAACTTGTTCTTCTTAACCCTATCATTCTTCACATAATCTCACCATATGGCCACATGTCTCTTCAATCTAGTGACCTTGTGTACTTGATTATCTTAAGGTCTTCAATATATTCAAACTCAAAATACTTTATATTATTGTTATAATTTAGTACACTCTCAAGATCAAAACCCAAATAAATATCAAATCTTAGCTTAATTATTTCTCTCTTCAATGCCCTAGAATCACTTTATTATCAACACTTAGCTCCTCTTTAGAACTAGAAGCTTCATCATACATGGTTATTGAAAAATTATTATATTACCACTAGCATATTCAACTATGCCCATTTCATTCCTCTATGTCTTCTCAAGGGATTCAAACCTTATTTCAATAGCTCACAATATGCTATCTAGTTCACCATCATGTCACTTCCTCTAATTATCCTCATCATCATATTATCCTCAATAATTTTTGTTAGTGTAAATAGGGTCATTATTGAACTAGTTAGCATATAACATTTTCTAGGTTGACCCATTCACACTTGTTAGGGAAATTTTAGGTTTTATATTACTTCATGTGGTTAAGACACATGTACTCACCTCTTTAGACACCTATCACATGCTCACTTTTAACACATGTTCTCACATTGTCACATGAGCTAACATGTGTTACACATTTTGAGGGGTAGTCAAACATTTAGTCCTACCTCCCTACCTCTTCTTCCTTGAATTTATATATAATTTTGTTCATTGTAAATTTAACTTATTTTATTCGATATGCATGCTTGTTTGTGCTCAAAATTCACTTGTGGATGTTATTCTTGTCCTTGTGATATGATCTTGGTTGTTGCAACAATTTATACCTAGACTTCTATTCACCATCTTTTCCTATGACTAAAATACAGTGTAACACAAAAAATATTCTACCACTGGGTTAGGTCCAAGCCTTATATCAACCTAGCCACTACTAGGCTTTGATACAAATTGATGTTGTCATAGATGGAGAGACCAATAAGAGATAGCCTATTCATGTAGTTTAAAACACATAAATACAAAATACTCAATAAAAGTAAAAAATAGAAGGAGATCTGGAAGAGACATGAGATCACAAAAATTAGGTAAATAGAAATATTGTGATATGAAAAGTCTTTAGAAAGTCCAAATTGATTATATATGCCACAATTATACATTTCAATAGATTGTGAGCCAATATAACACCATTATAAGAACATAAAGTTTACTATTCCATCTTATATTTATTTTACCGACCCATATCCAAGGAACCTGATGGCACTCAAATTTTGCAAATTTGAAGTGCCCATATTGAAACTTTTGAATCTGCACTTTCAGAAGTGCACCTGACAAATCTGCCTAAGTGACCTACTTTGGAGGGTCATAATATGAAGCCAGATAATTATCATGCAAAACCCCTTGGTAGAAATATTCAATTGACGTATGTGAATGTGTGTGTAAATTTTCATCTTCCCACAATAAATTTTGAAAAGGTTTTGAAAAGTGATGCTGGAAGATTTTGGCACTTTTCTCCTCTTTGCAAACTTTTAGTTTTACAAAGTTGCCTCCCGTTTGAGCTTGCATTTTAAAACTGGTGGATCGTCATGCCAAAATGATTGTTGTTCTGCATTCTCCATACCAAGATGAGATCATATGTCAGTTTTCAAAGTCTCATGAGTTAATTTATCATTTTTTAACAGATCAAAACCAAATGCAATTTCTTCAGTTTTGCATCTGCATTTCTTGAAACCTTTCAGGGAGGTCAACTTCGACCTTTAATATCTTTTTATGGGAGATGTTTCAAGAAAATTACTTTTTCACACATACTCAAGGTACCTAAATGTGCTTATGTTTCCTGTGGCAGCCTCCCAAGAGTTGATTTGCTATTTTTTCGAATTGGCAATTGGGTGAGTTTTAATTGGTTCAGAACAAGCTATTGTTCTAGAAAGTTCAATTGAGAAACTTTGTCAGTTAATAAATTTCACCTCGAGAGTCCTTTTTCCGAGCCATTTGTGGCACTGCATTCTTGGGTCAAATGACTACATGCCTACAAGTTTTCATTTCTCTAGGAGGTCATTTGCCTAGTTTTTCAGGCCAATTCTAAAGCCGACTTGGCCAATTTTTCTCGTTTTCCAATGTGCCTGAAAGCAATTTTTAATGAAGAACCAATTCATGTTTTCACTTCAAATGCATTTAGAAGTTGTCCCAAATCAATTGAGGGTAAAATTTGTTTGAAAACAATTTTGTTTTAGCCAGACCCACATGGGGCCCGACATGCTTTGCAATGTTATGATGCATGTGAGTGCACATTATAATATAAGAAGATTAAAAGGTGAGATATTATGTGCATTGTTTCTAATATTAATAAGAAAATTAAGGACCATTCCTCTAAGCTTCACACTTCAAGAATTTAAGTGAATTGATTTATTTTTGTAAACCTATGAACCTAATGATGTTCATTGGTCTAAAGATTTGAAACCAATAAGCATGGATCATGTTATTGAATGAATAGTTATAATTGAAAGAGGAACTTGAGAGACAAGAGATCATTCCCTATGATGCATATTTCTTCCCTTCAACGTGTTAAAGGGCAACATTATTCAACTTTCTTGTTGATAATTGAAATTACTTTGTAGCCATTTGAAATACAAGGGAAATCTTCACAAGAGGGAAAAAACATTCATCAAATATTATGCTTGCCTAGCTACATAAAATGGGACGCTATCAAGAATGCTATGCCAACATGGCATTTAAGTGAATTTGTTGAAGACTCCATCAATTTTAAAATGAGTGCAATATGAAAGTTTATATATTGTGAACAAAATGAGATCTGGCACAGGGCATGGCATGGCATATCCCCCAAAACATGAGGGATAAAAGGAATTATTTTGACAAGGAGGAGGGTGTGTTCTTTTGGCTTTCAGAGATCATCAAATAGAGTATGGATGGTGCACATAAAATGAATCCATTAAAATGTTTTAGAAACTTTTTTGAAAATGCCACTTCACATGATATGAAAAGATTAGGTCGCTGATGTCCATAATGCAAAGAATCCATAGAGCTGAAACCTCATTTTGAAAGAAGAATCAGACAATGCATAAAACAATAAATGCTTTGTTGCCAGTGATGGGGGAATGCCATTATAACAGGCACATAAAATATATTTTTTGAAAAGACCTGCAACAATATTGGAAGGGATTCGTGCCAAGGAAGGAGGTTATTCACCTAACTTACCTTGAGATAAAGTCACAACACTATTTAATCTTGCTAGGTTGCTTGAACAATGTGTGATATTGAATGGGCTCGAGCGATTGTGATTGGCAATTGTATTGCCATTCCTCTTGGTCATGGATAAGAGATGCAAGGGACACTCATGTGAAAAGAAAGACCTGTGCCCATGGTAGCTTGCACATATAGTGAAAATGTATCAAAATTGTTTGAGGAAATTCTATTCATAGTTTGCAAGGTGGAGTAGCCACTGCATGAATGGGAGGAGTCAATCAATGGATTGGTCTTAGTAACTCTTGAGAAAATGTAATTTACAGAGGCTCGAGTTGTTTGAAGGAGATGCCATCACACAGGTTGTTGCATGATACACATAAAATGGAATTTCTGAAAATTCTCTTAAAACTCTTAAGCAAATGCAGGTGGGGATGAATGCGCGCACTAGAATAGGGTTAATCACCCATAAGCACACTAAGAATAAGAGTCATGTTCGGAGTTTATGCGCAGTAAAGGAAGTCATTGCATATGGCCACCACTAAAGATTTTCTTTCTTATTTCTGAGATGCTAAGCAATGATGGGCTTTCGCATTTATTCACCTTTGCACAAAATAATACATGCTGGCATTTTGCAAATGTAGTGAATGGAGGATTGTAGATGGAGCCTCCATGGCTGGGTATTACCGCCATGATCAAATGAAGAATTGTAGAGAGAATGCCAAAGAGATTAGGGTAAACAAACAGGGAGGAATGAGATCAATGACTCAGAAAGAAGGAGATCTCAATGCAACTTGATCTCAATCGTTGCCCGTAGCCTCGCATCTGCAAGGTGCCCACTTTTTAATTCCCATGAAGTTGGCAAGAATGTGCCATGTGTAAAATTTGGGCCTGTAAAAAATGAAACACGAGAAGAGTAAGGCATGAAAAATATTTTTCCCGATGATTTTCTTAAACATTAAAAACTTTGTTCATAAAAGAAACACAACCCACAAACGTAGAGTTTAATATTTTAAAAGGGGTGGGGTCTGGTGAAACTTTAAAATGCAAGGTCATAATATTAAATAGATCGATAAAACAAAAGCCTTCCATTTGTCTAAAAGGACAAAATATTTAGAATAAATATAGCCTGTGAATTATTCAAAATGCCCCCCAAATGGCATTTTAAATAAAATGTGAAACATTCTCCTTGCTGGGGAATGAAATATAAAAAGATATGGGTAAAGTGAATTTAAAATTCACTTTATAATTAAAAGGCCAATGTGTGCTGGGAATTAAAGTGCAACAAATAAAAGAGTAGAAATATTAAAGTTATTAAACTTTAATATTTGGAGAAAATAAAAGTGCAGCTGAAACAAAGACAATGTGAAGCTTTCATGGTTGAACAAAGGCATTTTTACATAGCTGGGTAAATGATGGAAATTCTTCGTAGGGGAAAGTTTTCTGTTTCTCAACAACTTGGTGAATGCAGGGAAAATTGGAGGCAAAGTTTTTTGGAGGAAGAGAGAAGAGAGAGGCTTTTCTTTTTGTAGGTTAATGGAGGATGAAGTTGCCAGTTGTCAACTGTGGATTCATTTTAGGGCTGCTCTTGGTTTCTTTTGTTCTCTATATCTTCTCTTCTTCTCTCATGGTTTTGAGGTTCTGAAATTTTGTATGGGGTTGGGTAGGTAGAAAATGTTGAACTTTTGAGTCACATTTTGGGTCTGTAAAGCTATAATTGTTGATTTCATGAGTGAATATCAGCCAATTTGTGCAAATAAAACATGAATGGCTTCTGAGTGTTTCCAATTCATGAATATCTTCTAATTGTCTCCATATTTGTACACATTTGGTCATATGAATTCAATAATACAAAGTATCTTTGAGTTTGTCATCTCAAATTTCATGAGATTGTTTTGTTTGTTCATTGTTCTATTTCAAAGAAATGGTTAAAATTCTTTGAGTAGATGATTGTGATTTCAAGTGTGCAGGTTGGATTACTAAGGAGAATTTGATTGATAACAAGAGAGGATTTGTTAATGTAATGCATTAACAATTGCAAATCCATTGGTTGAAATCTATTTGCTAATGAATTCATTTTATGCATTTTGACTCCATGGCCCAAAATTAGGCACTAGTCTGCTATTCACCTTTATGCGTTCTTAGAATAATTTTAAATTCAAAATCATTTTAAATCCTTGTTGTTTAGTTGAGGTTTAACGTTATGTTATGGCTCTCAATTGTTGAGTGAGTATTGATCTACTGAGAATTTAGCCAGATTTGAAGTTGTCAGTGCTCTCTTTGGTTTAATTGAATTGGAGATTATTTGTTATAAAAAACAATGTTTGTGCATAGTTGTATTAAAATCTTTAGACATTGTATAGGCTGACCCACCTTGGTCCTACAGATCCAAAATGTGTAGAAGATTTCAATCTCTAACCGAATCTTGTCAGTTGGCCAGATCCATCATTGAGTTTGAGTATAAGAAAGTGGATAGTCTTTAGGATTCTTTGATTTGTTGACTTGGAACACCAACAGATTGGCGACTCTGCTGGGGAGAATTTTGAATCTCCAGTTGCAGATGGTTATTTCATAGAGACATTATTATTTTCCATTCTGAATTTGATTCAAGTATTGAAGGAATTCAAACCTGGAGAGAAGTTGTTGGAGTGAACCTAAAATTTTTGTAATATGTGGTGCTTTGTTCATGATAGGAACTCAAAGAAGAAAATTTGCATGTGAAAGAACTTCATACTACTTGAAGTTCAGTCCTCTATGAAAAGAGGTGGAAAATCTGTCAAAAGAACTTGTTGAATATTTGAAGAAAGTTCCAGATCTACAATATTTTAGTTAGGAAGACAATTTGCTACAGCTGCAACATTTCTAGGTATTCTTCACTCTTAGTTTTCAAGCAATTCATGTATGAAAACCATATTTGAAAATTTTAGAAGACATTTTGGTTCCCTATTGAGTGATTAGCACTAACAAAGGGAAATGATAGTAGAATTAGGTTTGCATACTTCTGAATTGTAATTTTCAGCCCACGTATTATGTTAGAGAAGTATGCTAGTTGTTAATTTTCCCACTAAATAGATCTTAGGCTTAGATGCATTTGAATTATGCATTGTAGTATTCTAAGATCATGCTGAAATATAGAAATAGGGCAATGAATGATCAACTATAGAGCTGATATGTGAAATTTGCAAGAGGCATGTCAAAATCCTTCAATATATGCATCCTAGTATGGTTTCGGGTGCAACCATGGTTTGTGATCAGTCCTAGCTAGATTGTCAAAGAAAGTTCAACATTGGAAGGTATATAGCTATCAATTTCAATGGTATTAGTGGTTACCCAAATGACATTCCATCTAAACTCAGAAATAAGTTACCAAGATTCATTGGTGATAAGTTTGAATCAACAAATAAGCATCTCTAGGAATTCAGTACTTTGATGGATGATTATGAGATTGACTACAAAGATGTGGTCATGAGACTATTTGTTCAGTCTCTAAGAGGATATGCATGATATTGTTTCTCTTATTTACCAACTTCCTCCATTCATTAATGGGAAGAGTTTAAGGCAGTATTCATGGAGCAATTTGGAGAGAGAGGAAAAAATGAGTTAATCCCATATTTTAATCTCAAGTTCTCAAAGATCATAAGAGAGATTCCTGAAGACATAACACCAAATGATGTTGAATGTTTGGCCGTGTATTTAAGATAATTTGACAAAAAAATCAGTTATCTATTAAGAGATAAAGAACCTACAACCCTACATCAGGCATATCAAATTTCTATAGATATTAAGAACAACTTGAGGTATTCAATGATGAAAGGACAAAGGGTTGTGAGTTTTGATCATCTTGACACATCTCATGTAAATAGAACTCATTGATCAAATAATAAAAATGCTTGTCAAGATGGTAGTGTTGCTACTGCTCCAATTTATCCACCATCACAACATGCTGGTCATTGTAGGAATCAAGTTGAATGTCATCAAAATGTGAGCAATGTTGATTGAACATATTTTGTTCAAAGATTGTCTAAAATTAAGAGACACAAGGGAGAGTCACCACATGATCTGTTCTCAAGGTTTTTGGATGCCTTGTTGAAAGTCCCCGTAATTTTTTAGACCTGAGGATTCAGTGTGCATTGATCTATTTTATAAAATCTGTGATCCTGGGATGAATGCCTTGCCAAAGGAATTAAAGCCACATATCTTGGATCAAGTACTTGATTGGATAAAGACTATTGAACTAGCCCAACATAGTTATGCACAACATGTGGTATATCAAAATGAAGGTAGCAACTGTCTTATTGAAGAAAATTAGAACATGATACACAAGAATGAAAAGAGTATATCATAAAATGAAGATATTTGTTGTATGAATGAGGATATTAACTGTAATAAGCTCACAATCAACACATGTGGAGATCCTTGCATCAGTGATGAAGAGGAAGATACATGGTATGATGAAAAGATAGATATGCATGAAAAAATTTCTTGCAATATCTTGTGTGATGAAGAAATGAAAGAGATGCAAGACATCACACCATGTCAGGTTTTGGTTAATAAAAATAAAGCTGATGTTGATGAACCTACTTATGTCTTTGTTGTCCATGATTGTTTATATGAAGCAAAGATGGGAATTTCAGTTATGTATGAAAAGGATGATGATGTACACATTGATGAAGGGAGGAATTCATTAATGAGGGATCAAGTTATGCATTGTGACAATCAGATGGATCTAGGATCAACATTATTACCCACTGGTAATGTGAAATTTTTTGATGGATTTGCGGATTGTGTTGACATTACAAAGCCTTTTAATCAATGTGTAGTGCAACCATATGATTCAAATGATGTGAGTGAAGAAGACTTGTCCCAAGCTGTGACTATTCCTCATGTTGATAGGAAACAATTTAGTGAGCATCCAAATAATGTGATGTATCCACCTATGGATTGCATTCATGAAGCTTCAAATGCACTACATAAAACAGTTGATAAAGAGATGGAAACAGTTTCAGATGCTTGGCATATCACACCACATAATGGAACTATTAGTTGTTCTAGTGATGAGATCACAGAGAGGGTCTATCTGCAGTCTTATGGTTCAGATAAATTTGGTAATTTGTTTGAAGATAAGAGTGATAATGAGATAATGTATTCATCTTTCAGTGCACTAGAACCATGTAGTCCTAATTACAATATTGCCAAGATTGAAAGCTTTATCAATACTGATCTTAGTATCACGAGGCATGTTCATGCACATTCAACTCATAAGGTTGATCATGCTGGTCATACTAACTTGAATGAAGTAGTCTTGGAAAGTTTCTTACCAGATGAGGATAACATTAGCATGCAAGATGTGGATGACATGGTTTCACTCTCAGGTGATCAAATTATGCATTATGATGAAAATTTGAGTAATAAGATGCCACCATTTTTGGGTAATATTTCTATGGAGCTCAAAGAGTTTTCTAACCATGATATCTCAGATTATCTAGACATGGCACAAATTTTAGATGTGTGTACTGAACAATCTGAGGATGGGAATGAAGTTGAAAATGTGTCTATCTTCTCTTCTAGTGATTATAGTGATTCTGAGTGCAATGATGACTTGAAGGATTTGGACCTTCATGCTGAGAAGGCTGAGACTCTTATGTCAAAAATAAATATAATGGAAAATCCATTGTTTGATGAGCCTCCATCTTCACTAGAGATGAGAAATGATGACACTTATTGGTGCAGAGATAACCCACTCTTTGTTGATATTTCCAATGATGTATTTCACACATGGTTAGAATGTAGTCTTGAGCAAGCAAAGGAACACATTGATGAACTCCTCAAGGGCATTTCCTATGACTGTTTTACATTTAAAACATGTGTTGTAGGTAAGGTTGAGCATCATGATGCCAACTCCTTGGAGGAGTTTGAACATTTTCAGTTTCCATTTCATCTGGAAGGTATTTTAATGGAGCATGACAATGAGATGAATAACAAGAAATATTATTTTCAATATGAACATATTTCATATGACGAATATAACACATATGTGTCATGTGATGATGAAATCTTGTAGTTTATGACTGATTATACAATGAAGAATGACAAAGATTATATTGGCAGTGGTATGCTCAGAAAAGTTATGAGAAATGTCAGTGGTAGTATTTGTAATCATGCAAATTGCAGTGGTCACCACATTTTCCTGCTTGTAAGAAGAAGGTCACCTATGTTATTGTGGTATGACAAAGGCAAGCATAGATTGAGGGAGATCAAATCTTTCTACAAAATTGTGTTCGGCAGAGGTAAATGCTAATCCCCATTTTTCATTTGGTGGCTCAGGGTCACCAAATGAAGTTGAAAACGAAGTTGAATAAAGGAGCAATTTGAGAGCACCTGATGGACTCAGTATTTGGTCTACTCCCTAGAGATCTGGAATCTTGCTATGCCCACAAGGGGGCATACATCCCCAGTTGGAACCACTGATGGCACTCTCAAATTTTGCAAATTTGAAGTGCCCATATTAAAAAGTTTGCCTCTGCACTTTCAGAAGTACACCTGACAAATATGCCTAAGTGACCTACTTTGGAGGGTTGTAATTTGAAGCCAGATGATTATTATGCAAAACCCCTTGGTAGACATATTCAATTGATATATGTGAAAGTGTGTGTAAATTTTAAGCTTCCCACAATATGTTTTGATAGGGTTTTGAAAAGTGATGCTGGAAGGTTTTGGCACTTTTTTGTTGTTTGCAAACTTTTAGTTTTACAAAGTTGCCTCCTATTTGAGCTTGCATTTTGCAACCGGTGGATCGTCATGTCAAAATGATTGTTGTTCTACATTCTCCATACCAACATGAGCTCGTATGTTAGTTTTTAGAGTCTCTTGAGTTAATTTACTATTTTTTAACAGATCAAAACCAAATGCAATTTCTTCAGTTTTGCATCTGCATTTCCTGAAACCTTTCAGGGAGGTCAACTTTGACCTTTAATATCTTTTGATGGGAGATGATTCAAGAAAACTCCTTTTTCCCACATACTCAGGGTACCTAAATGTGTTTATGTTTCCTGTGACAGCCTCCCAAGAGTTGATTTACTATTTTTTCAAATTGGCAATTGGGTGAGTTTTAATTGGTTCAAAACAAGTTGTTGCAGAAAGTTCAACTGAGCAACTTTGACAGTTAATAACTTTAACCTTGGAAGTCACTTTTACGAGCTGTTTGTTTCACTACATTCTTGGGTCAAATGACTACGTTCCTACAAGTTTTCATTTCTCCAGGAGGTCATTTGCCTAGTTTTCTAGGCCGGTTCAAGATCCACTTGGATAGTTTTTCTCATTTTCCAAATGTGCCTGAAAGAAATTTTTAATGAATACCCAGTTCATGTTTTCACTTCAAATGCACTCAGAAGTTGTCCTGGATCAATTCAAAGTGAAAATTGTTTGAAAATGATTTTTTTTAGCCGGACCCACATGGGGCCTGACATGCTTTGCACTATTATGATGCATGTTAGTGCACATTAGAATATAAGAAGATTAAAAGGTGAGCCATTATGTGCATTTTTTCTAAGATTCCTAAGAAAATTAAGGACCATTCCTCTGAGCTTCACACTTCAAGAATCTGAGTGAATTGATTTATTTTTGTAAACTTATGATCCTAATGATGTTCATTGGTCTAAAGATTTGAAACCAATAAGCATGGATCAGGTTATTGAATGAATAATTATAATTGAAGGAGGAACTTGAGAGACAAGAGATCATTCCATCTGATGCGAATTTCTTGGATATTATCCCTTCAACGTGTTAAAGGGAAACATTATTCAACTTTCATGTTGATAGTTGAAACTACTTTGCAACCATTTGAAATACAAGAGAAATCTTCACAGGAGGGACAGAAAATTCATCAAATATTATGCTTTCCTAGCTACATAAAATGAGGCGCTGTCAAGAATGCTATGCCAGCATGGCATTTAAGTGAATTTGTTGAAGACTCCATAAACTTTAAAATGAGTGCAATATGAAAGTTTCTATATTGTGAACAAAATGAGATCTGGCTTAGGGCATGGCATATCCCCCAAAACATGAGGGATAAAAGGAATTCTTTTGAAAAGGAGGAAGGCATGTTGTTTTGGCTTTATGAGATCATCAAATATAGTTGCTAAAAGAGGCCACTTCACATGATATGAAAATATTAGGTCGTTGTTGTCCGTAATGGGAAGAATCCATAGAGTTGAAACCTCATTTTAAAAGAAGAATAAAAAAACACATAAAACAATAAATGCTTTGCTACCAGTGACGGGGGAATGCTATTACAACAGGCACATAAAATATATTTGTTGAAAAGACCTACAACAATCTTGGAAGGGATCCACACCAAGGAAGGAGGTTCTTCACCTAACTTACCCTAAGATAAAGTCACAACACTATTTAATCTTGCTAGGTTGCTTGAACAACTCGTGATATTGAAGGGGCTCAAGTAATTGCAATTGGCAATTGTATTTTCATTCCTCTTGGGCATGGCTAATAGATGCAAGGGACGCTCATGTGAAAAGAAATACCCACACCCATGGCAACTTGTGCGTACAGTGAAAATGTATCAAAATTGTTTGAGGAAATTCTATTCATAGTTTGCAAGGTGGAGTAGCCAATGCGCGAATGGGAGGAGTCAATCAATGGATCGGTCTTAGAAACTCTCGAGAAAATGTAATTTGTAGAGGCTCGATTTGTTTGAAGGAGACGCCATCACATAGGTTGTTGCATGATACACACAAAATGGAATTGCTGAAAATGCTTTTGAAACTCTTAAGCAAATGCAGGTGGGGATGAATGCACCCACTAGAATAGGGTTAATCACGCATAAGCGCACAAAGAATAGGAGTTATGTCTGGAGTTTATGTGCAGGAAAGGAATTCATTGCATATGGCCACTACTGGAGATTTGTTTTCTTATTTCTTAGATGCTAAGGAATGATGGGTTTTCGCATTTATTCACCTTTGCACAACAAAATATATGTTGGTATTTTGTGAATGCACTAAATGGAGGATTATAGATGGAGCCTCCATGGCTGGGTATTACCACCATGATCAAATGGAGAAATGCAGAGTGAATGACAAAGAGATTAGGATTAAAAAATAGGGAGGAGTGAGATCAATGAATTAGAAAGAAGGAGAACTCAATGCAACTTGATCTCAATTGTTGCCCGTAGCCTCGCATCTCCAAGGTGCCCACTTTTTAATTCTGCGAGGTTGGCAAGAATGCGCCACGTGGAAACTGTGGGCCCGTAAAAAATGAAGCACGGGAAGAGTAAGGTATGAAAAATATTTCGCTCGATGATTTTCGTAAACATTACAAACTTTGTTCATAAAAGAAACACAACCTGCAAAAGTAGAGTTTAATATTTTAAAAGGGGTGGGCTCTAGTGAAACTTTAAAATGCAAGGTCATAAGATTAAATAGCCCGATAAAACAAAAGCCTTCCATTTGTCTAAAAGGACAAAATCTTTAGAATAAATATAGCCTGTGAATTATTTAAAATGCCCCCCAAATGACATTTTAAATAAAATGTGAAACATTCTCTTTGTTGGGGAATGAAATATAGGAGGATATGGGTAAAGTGAATTTAATATTCACTATACAATTAAAAGGCCAATGTGTGATGGGAATTAAAGTGCAGAAAATAAAAGAGCAGAAATATTAAAGTTATGAAACTTTAATATTTGGAGAAAATAAAAGTGCAGCTGAAACAAAGACAATGTGAAGCTTTCACAGTTGGACAAAGACATTTTTACATAGTTGGGTAAATGATGGAAATTATCCGCATGGGCAAGTTTTTTGTTTCTCAACAACTTGGTGAATGTAGGGAAAATTGGAGGAAAAGTTTGTTGGAGGAAGAGAGAAAAGAGAGGCTTTTCTTTTTGTAGGTTAATAGAGGATGAAGCTGCCAGTTGTCAACTATGGACGCATTTTAGGGCTGCTCTTGGTTTCTTCTGTTCTCTATATCTTCTCTTCTTCTCTCATGGTTCTGAGGCTCTTAAATTTTGTATGGGGCTAGGTAGGTTGAAAATGTTGAGTTCTGAGTCACATTTCGGGTTTGTAAAGCTATAATTGTTGATTTCATGAGTGAATATCAGCCAATTTGTGCAAATAAAACATGAATGGCTTCCAAGTGTTTCCAAATTCATGAATATCTTCAAATTGTCTCCATATTTATACACATTTGGTCATATGAATTCAATAATACAAAGTATCTTTGAGTTTGTCATCTCAAATTTCATGAGATTGTTTTGTTTGTTCATTGTTCTATTTCAAAGAAATGGTTAAAATGCTTTGAGTAGATCATTGTGATTTCAAGTGTGCAGGTTCGATTACTAAGGAGAATTTGATTGATAACAGGAGAGGATTTGTCAATGTAATGCATTAACAGTTGTAAATCCACTGGTTGAAATCTATTTGCTGATGAATTCATTTTATGCATTTTGACTCCATGGCCTAGAATTAGGCACTAGTCTGTTATTCAGTTTGATGCATTCTTAAAAACATTTTAAATTCAAAATCATTTTAAATCCTTGTTGTTTAGTTGAGGTTTAATGTTATGTTATGGATCTCAATTGCTAAGTGAGTATTGATCTATTGAGAATTTAGCCAGATTTGAAGTTGCCAGTGCTCTCTTTGATTTAATTGAATTGGAGATTATCTTCTATATAAAGCAATGTATGTGCATAGTTGTATTAAAATCTTTAGACATTGTATAGGTTGACCTACCTTGGTCCTACAGAGCCAGAAAGTGTAGAATATTTTAGTCTCTGACTGAATCTTGTCAGTTGGCCAAATCCATCATTGAGTCCAAGTATAAGAAAGTGGCTAGTCTTTAGGATTCTTTGATATGTTGACTTGGAACACCAATATAACCTATTCTTCTTATAGTGTGTTTTTCAAGTGATAGGGTACCACTAGCCACAATTCATAATCCTCCCTTTATAACGTTTTTCTAGGACTAACATGGTATATTACAAAAATATACACTTTATTTAAAAAAAATCATGAAACATCAAAAATTATGTTGCAAGGTGTGCGCCCTTGGTCTCCTTTTTCTGTGCAATGCAACACTTGGTTTCATGAGGTGACATGGCTTAACCACCTCTAGTGGATTCATTAACTTTGGAAGTTATGTCGGGCATTAACATATCAATCTTTTGGTACAATATTGGTAACTGTTTGTGCAACAATTGGTATCGGAGTCTAGGTCACAGGTTGGAACCCCTCACTTGCGTTGGGGGGGATTGTTGCAAGGTGTGTGCCCTTGGTCTCCTTATGATGTATAGCACAACACCTGGGTTCGTGATATGACTTAACCGCCTCCCGTGGATTCATTAACTCTGGCGATTGTATTAGGCATTAATAAGTCTATCTTTTGGTGCAACGATAACCGTTTGTGCAACAAAGTATTCCTTAGGAATTATAGAGTGCCACAACTTTCCCTCCGCCCCAAAAAATAAATATGTCCAGGGGCTTTCTCTACCTACAATAGTCTTATAATCAAAACTATGAATAATATGTTCACTTTTAGTGACTTCTGGTAATATTACTAACTATCAAAATCATGATGTTAGACAGAATAAGCTCCAAGGTAACAATTTGCTTTATCTTACAAGGATAATTTACATGTATGAATCTAAATTAATCATATATAAGAAATAGAAATAAAATATTTTTGTGTGATGCAAGATTTTCTAACCTCTAAAATGCTCTCACATTAGCTATTTTTATTAATAGATTAGTTTATCTATTTCCTTTTTGAGCTTGTGAGTTTACAAATTTCATTGATCATGTAGTTAATATGATTTATCCATGTGAGAAAGATATCTAGGTTTAATGATATATCATATGCATTGTGCGAGTGCTAAATATTCTTGTTAATCTATGCATTATTTTGGTGGTCATGTTAAATCTATGTTGTTTTCTTTTTTTTTAGATGATTGCACAATATTAGTGTTCAAATTATGATATATTGGCTACCACTTCAATTTTTTTGTATGCTTAGTTTCTCTCTTAGGTGAGTGGAATATCTTGATGGGCCAAGCAATAACAATGTGAAAAATTGTTGGATAAAAAAGAGGTAACAGTTGGATCAAATTTACATGTGAATGGATTAAAATTAATAGATAATTATTTATTTATAAAAATCACAAAACTATGCATCATATTGATCGAAGTGTCATTTACGCATATACAAGGTTTGATGAAAATATATAATTTTTTTTGCTTCAAATGAGGTTGGTTGAGATGACATCTACGTCTTTTTCCTTTAAAATTATTTGATAGTGCATGTTTCAAATATTTTATTTTCAAGATGTTTTAGATCATAAAGTAACAACAATATCTATATTTTCTAAATAGATCAATTTAAAAAAGTGGAAAATAAAATTTGAACTAAGATGACTAGGCCAAGGGACATATTGCCATACAAGAATGATTGTAGGAAGAAATTGTGCAAACCATTGAGAATTTTTGAGAAATATTATTTGCCTAATAGGATCAAGAATGGGGTAAACTTCTGTACAAAACAAGACAAAAACAATTGACCGAACAAACAAATGCTTTGTAAAACAAGTTCACTGCAAAAGGTTAAGAAAAGCAGTTGGATGGTGAACGTCAAACTCATGCTTTTGTATATATGACATTTATAAGAGAGGCCAAGTCAAAGTTTTGTTATTTTCTTATTAAAATGCAACTGTGACATTTCACCTTACAATGTGTAGTTGCTTTCATACTTGAAGAATGGAAAGAGATTCACTTTTCTTTTTTCACGTTATTTCATATTCGACTAAAACTATTGTTTTGTTGGAAGATAACTAAAATCTGAAGCGAAAGGTGAGTTGAAGAGAAATTAAGTATATTATAATTTATGTTATGATATTCAGATCGAAAACAACAAATTTCCTGACTTTTCATTCTTCTCAAAAGAAATTTGACTCTTCTTCCATTGTTGAAAAATAATAATAATCAGAATACAACCTGTTAAAAGCTCATCCACAGTCATATATTTTGTCATGCGGTTATAAAGTATTTGTATTTTATCAACCTTTCTTGTATTACAGCTCAGAGGCAGCCGGCCTAAACTTTTAGAGAGAAAGACAAAGTCAAGCAATCACTAACTGTTTTTGAATGCTGTAAAGTTATTACAGAGAAGCTAAACAATCCAAAGATGCAGAATAACTTTGATAATTGGGTTTCAATAAAACATTGTTATCTACATAATCAATAAACATTTCAAATTTTTAATGGGTCATGTACAAAAATTCAATGCCCAAATGTCCATTTTGGTTTTTAATAAATAACTTGTGGAACATCATTCTTTTAGAGTAAAAACTGCAATCATTTTTACTTTATTTTATGTTATTTTGGATTAGTATTTTAGATGGATGATTCTAATATTTAATTTAATTATTTTGTTTTAAAAATCAGACTTGTTACATTATTTATTCATGATGTATAAGTATTTTTGGGTTGGCACGATCGTACTTCTCTCTAAATTATTGTCTTTGTTTAATTTTGTATGTGTAAGCTTAATTTGTGTGTATGCATTATTCTATGGTAATTCTTCATGTGCAAGCTTAGCTTGTGACAATTATTAATGTTTTTATTTTGTTTCATGGATGTTGTGCAATTTGGAGCTTTCCTATAACTATTGCTAAAAGACATCACTTACTTTGTATTTATGCAAAACATGTTGGTTTAGCACCAACTTGTTTGAGTGCATCACAACTATGTGCAAGTCTCCTGTATGCAAGCTTGCACACAAAGTTTACACCCGATACTAACTAACCACATATGTTGTAGAAAATCCACTACATATTTTCATGTTTCTTATTTGAAGATAGTGATTAGTTGATAGACCCCTACACAAACAAAGTTAGTAGAGCTAGATAAAGAAGCGCGAATCATCTTAGACCTAGAGTTAGTTATCTAGACATGTGTACAAAGAAGTTGAGGACTAGGAAAATCACCAATAATCTCATTGAATGGAAAAAATTACCAATTGAAGAGGCAACATGGGAAAAAGCATTCATAATTGAACAACATTGAGGACAATGCTTCTTTGAAGAGGGGTAGCATGCTATGCCTATAATCCTATTGTGTATTTCATGCTATGCTTCTTTGAAGGAATGTTTCCAATTAGAACACAATTAATTGTTATTTCATATGCATTTGATATTTTTCAAGGGTAAAGTTTCTTCATCTTCAATTTATTATAATTTGATTCAAGAAAGACATTTGCAGTTGAATTATTAGAAGGATTGGGCATATCATGAGTATTTAATATTTTAGGGAGTCAATGCATAATGATGTAGAATTATAATGACAAATTCAAATTCTTCAACAAGAAGGAGATAGAGGATATTTTGGATAGTAGGTTTGGATAAAGTACTAGTATGAAGAGTATTTGGTGAAGTGGGAAGGTAAGCACGAAGAAAATTCAAGTTAGATTTATAAGGTTTTGGTAGACTAACTTTTCAAACAACCTATGGTGTCTAATGTATGAGAATTCCAAGGTATTTTTTTAGTCATTATTCGATCACAAATCTTATTACATTTCATCATAGTTATATGTCTCACCTTACAGTTTGGAATATATGTTCTATCTTGATATTTCAATGTCATACAAGTTCTTTTTAGAAGATTCTAATCACTCCCAAAACATATCTTGGTTTTTAAACCTCACTAAGATTAACAAATTTTACCTACATTTTTGGCTTACTACATGCTCCATTACTACATTGAGCTTTATGCCACTTTATGAATAAAAAACCGTTGACAATCATTTGGCCGAAGCAGGATGAAAGTAGTAGAGAGAAAGAGAATTGAATTTAGGCTATAAAATTATATTGTAATATTGATGCAAGAGCATTCAGATATGTGTGCAATCAGCATCATTCAAAAAGTTTTTTTATCTAATTTAATTTGATTTTCTTTTCAAAATGTTGTCAACTTGATTTTGGTGGACAATTGTGGAAAAGTTGAATGACATTTTATTTTATACGGACAAACGTCATGCATTTGAATGCTCATTGTTTGTAAATTCAAAAACCTGTATACGTATATTTCCCTTATCAATCAGTTTCTCTGTGTAATTATATGACAATTTGATTTGTACAAAATCATACAAATTATTATTCAAAATTTTATGAACGCGTGAAAATGGGAAAAGTCGTGGTTGAAGAGCTTAGAAAACAAAAATAAGAGTTGAAGCAGCCATGAGGAGAATGCAATGGGGTGCGCCTGGTGATGAAGAGAGAGCCCACGCAAATTGGAAAAGGCAGAGAGAAGCTTAACAGGCGGCAACAATGAAAATTAATACAAGAGAATAGAGGAAGTCAAGGGAATACTAGAAGAGGCACGCAAGGAGGAGAGAGAGATAGGGGCTACGTTGGAAAGTACAGAGGATGAGAAATCTGCCAAGCAAAAAGGAATAAAATGCAGAATGCAAGAAAAGTAGGGCCATGGCATATTCATCCCCATCGCAGGCATGTGAATTAAAATGCAAGATGAAATCCAGGAATATAGAGAGGGGGCTGCGTATGGGAATCAAAAAAATGTACAGTAACTAGCCGCGCCATTTACAGAAATGGATATGAATCTTTAAAAAAAGAGAGCATAAGGGGTAAGGAAGAGGAGGGGCGAATGCAAATTGAGAAAGTAGAGATGCGCAGAAGAGAATGAAGTCGTGCCTCAGGGAAGAGTGAGGGAGTCACATATATGGAAGAAAAGAAGGCTGCAACAAAAAGAAGAGGAGAAGCCCACAAAAGGGGTCGAGCCATATATTATGGCGATTGAAATTTGAAACGCAGAACAAAAACATGTCTACTGAAGAGTGAGGAAGGCCGCTCCAAGGTGAAGGATAGGTCAGACAAATTGAAGGCAATAAAGAAAGGGGTATCCGCAAATTCATCGTCAGCAATTTATGGAAGGAAAATTCACCGTCATTGTCATGACAATTCACCAAGTTTTTAAAATATATATATATATATATATATTAAAAAATATTGATGAATTGCTGACGGTGAATTTTCCATGACGGTGAATTGCTGATGGTAAATTTTCCTTTGATGAATTACTGAAGATGAATTTTCGTGGAACCAAAAAAAAATATAGAAAAAAAAAATCCAAAGCAATGAATGAACAATAACAAGAGGAAGATACTTTACAGCCCTCTAAGGAGATGAGATTGAGAGTCGCCAGGCAGGATGAAGAGTAAAGTAAGGGTGTGGAGTAGGAATGGATGGAGGATTTGATGATGGCAAATCAAATGAAATTTGAAATTGTCTCTAAATGATGAAAGGTGGAGTCAGTTAAATAATTGAGATTTGATAACATTTAAATATGAAAGTTGATAGAAATTAAATGTCTGTGATAGTTTGGTTTATTTAAATTTAAGTGTGGAATCTAAACTTGAATTTGAATTGACAAATGTAATTGTTAATATAAATGTGAATTGGCTGCAAAGTGTGAAATCAAATGGAAGTTGTAATCTGTGAATTTGTATAATTACGATTGCGATGGTGAAAGGGAGTATATTTTTCATTTGTGTCAAATATTATTTAAATTATGGATTTACATGTTTATAATCAAATGACTGAGGCCTAGCATGTTGGAATCCCATTATATTTGTTTGATTCATTCTTGAATATGAATCAATAAAGATAAAACCACTATTTTTTTTTGCGTCTTTGAGTTTTCTACTATGTAATTGTGAATTGTTTAAATTCATTGCATGGTTGGAAAATTTCATTCTAAGTGGCTCTTCATCTACTTCTCCCTACTATTCATGCCTAAGAACTCTAAGATTCGAAGGCCCCTACACAAGAGGTTTCCTTTGACTAGAAATGACCTTATTTTTTTTGCTAAAGGGTTTCGATATTTAACCAAAATTAGATGCATCCTTCATATTAAGAATAGGTTTTTCCATATTATTATTGATCTAGACTAATATATTATCAAGGAATTATCTTCTAACTCATGAAGCTTGGTGCTAATTAGTTTGAAGACACACCTTTTGTTGTGAACCAAATCTGATTATCTCCATCATTAGATATTCTTTTGGATACTTTATCAATTCTAAATTCCTTGATCTAGAAATGAAAAATTCTAGAGAATTTTCTCTTCATTTCCTCATTCTCATCATTTTATCCAACTCATAAGTCATCTTAACTAATTTGGTTTTTGAATAGAGTACGTACATTATTTTTCTTTCATTCTTTATGATTAATTTCAACCCTAATATCATGTATTTATAAGTTAATTTTAGACATATTGACCTTTAGATTTCTTGCATGAAGAAGAGAGGGGAATGAATATGTTTTAATGGTTATGGATAATTGAAGAACTAGCCTATGAACTTTCTAGATAATAATTTATAAGTCACATAGCTACCTTATGATTTGTAACAACACCACCTTATCACTCACATACTTAGGCAAGCAATGAGGTGCACTTGTAAATCCTCATGCTCGATAATATATGCAAAATTTGGGAATTAGGTATTACAAATTTCTTCATTCTGTGATGGTGGTTGTGGCTTATTTGAAGATAAGAATTTATTAAAATGGGTTTCCATTCACCTAACCAATTAAAAGACAAAGGCATCATAAGCACTCTTAGAATTATTTTGGCTTTATTTGAACCCTAATTGAGGGTATAATTTATATACTTTAGGACCTTTTTATTGACTCAATTTCCTTGAATCTAGTTAACCTAGGAAAGATTGTGTCTCTAGCCATGAGGTAGACTAGGTAAGAGATCATATTAAATTTATTTTTTCTTTTAGATAACCGATTTTACAAGGTATCACTAATAAGTGTTGCCTAGTATACCCTCTCTTTGTTATCTATGACAGTCAAGTAATAATTTTGAACATTCAATGATCAAATTGTTTAACACTAGGGATACCTACTGTCATGTTCAAGAGAGTTATTGTCATCGATTTCTACCCTAAATTAACTTCTAAAAAATTATTTGGGAAAAATCAAAATGGACAACCCAACCTTCACCAGAAATTTCTTATTTAGGACTTTTAAACAAAGGTCAATAATTATTTTTTGAATTAGAGGCAATCATTAAAGCAACATACTTTTCATGATGGGGGATTTTAAAAGTATCTTCAATGCTCTCTAGGGTGATATATAGAAGCACTTCAGTTATAAGACCATTTTTTTCAATTTTTGGGAGTCGTAATATTTTCCACGTCTCATTAGCAATTCTAGAGATTAGGTGAAGGTAGGAAGAATAATTGTATGTACTATGCCATTGTTATCTATGAACCTATTGCAATATTTCATATCATTTATATTTACTATTTTCAAGAAATCTACCATATCTACATTGTCGAAATCAATGTTTGGCACTTAATTCAACATGTATATGATATTTTATGGTATATTCAACCCTTTAAACTCACAATTAATTTATTTATACATGGAGGAAGTCATATGCAACAATTAAACAAGCAGTGGGATCTAAGTGGGTGTTGTGGGGGAATATATGGGTAAATAAATCTTGGTAGTAGTGTAAAGTGAGGAAGTAGGTTGATAGCCTTTTTTTTTAAAGATTCATAGGCATAGAGATGGGAAGTTAGGGATCAAGGTAGATTTTTGTAAGTCTTGTAAATATTCAAGTAGGGATCACAAATTTGTAAAGTAGACATTGTGGGTTTACAATTTGTAACATAAAATTTTCAAAATATTTTTTATAGGGAAAGAAAATGATAATTATTTTTTTTATGTAAAAATGTGTTATAGATAGGCATTGAAAATGAAGGGAGGTAATGCAAGATAGTAATATAATAAATATAAATCAAATAGGTTTAGGGTTTCTATGTTGTGTGAATTTTTTTGCAATGTTCTCCTATATTGGGCTTCCAAAATGGAGGAATACCTATGATTTTTTACTAGTAAGTGAATTTGAATATTTAAAGGTATTTTCAAGTACAAGGGTGTCATTTTCTCAAAAAATTCATAAATATATTTAAAATGAATATATAATTGAAATGTTTCATGGTGATGTGAAAATTATTGGAGAACTTGGACACAAACTATGATTGAATGTCTATGAAATTGTGAAATCCCCTTAATAAAACTTTTGTTCACACACATTTATAATTAATGTATTTTAAATTTTGATTTGAATGCCTTTTGTTACCAATTTGATTAGGTCTTACGTGAACATATAAATTCACAAAAAAAAACTTGTTAATTTCATGGTAAAGTGAAGAGGTATGGAGGATAATTGAAGAAGAAAGAGAGTGGATTACAAATTTGAAAAGTCTTGTGCAAGTTCATCATGATTCCACATGTGACTAACTAGGTTTACTTGTTTCCAAGTGGTAATAAGTAAAGGATGGGTATCTTTTTATAATATATATGTAACTATGGTTTAATTCCAAAACTTTAGTTATCATGCGTTGGGATAATTAGATGCATAAAGACACATGTGATTTGCAAGAAGTTGAAAAGAGTGAATGTAAGGGAAAATTCCATGTGGAGCATATATCTTTTATCTAAATGCATACTGTGGAAACAAGATGTAATAGAATCAAATTTATTTGTGGTTTCAAATTTTGTGACAAATCATGTTTTAAAATTTTCATGAACTCATGAGGTGGAGAAGCAATTTTTTATATACTAGTAAGGATTGCATGGAAATTTCCATCTCTAATGCATATATTTTATAAACTCGCAACTCTTTAGATTTTTCCAAACAAAAAAAGTTTCATAGAGTAATTCATGATCCTAACTAATTAAGGTACATGAATTTGATGAGTTTTATTAATCATTAAAGGAACGATGCTTAGAATATAAATTAACTTTAAGGACCAGAATATAAGCACCTGCATATTTAAAAATACATGATAATAAGAGGCAACCTCAAATTCATTAATATTAACTTTCCTTCTATCATTATCACCTTTATGGTTGGCCTATCATGGCCTCTTTTTTGGATAGCTATTTTAAAACCCTTGATTATCCCATTTCTAACACCTACTTCCTAGTTAACGAGCTACCATTAGTAAACTATATCCTCCTATTTTTAACATGAGTAACTATCATACTTCCTCTCCCCAATTTACTCTATGGATCATATGTCTCTCTACTAAAATAAATGGTTAATATTTGTATGGCACCTTTTAGATATTCAATTAGTGCAATAAGGTATTTATATTACATTTTAAATGTGATATTGTTTCATTTATATTTTTTCCCCTTTAATATGTGATGGATGTTTACTATTGTTGGGGTAAAATGAATAAATTTGCATGGGTTCTTTTGTAAGGATCTAGGTACACATTTAAGTATGAAGACTTAAACAAAGTAAAAGGGAAATATATCTCCTAGGGTATACAATATCTTTTATATTTTATAATTTAATATACTACTATATAATATTTGATTTTGTGGCATCATAAAATTATTACCCATGACAATTTCACATTATATTGACACCCTATTTTCCTATAACATTAATTATATTAATAATTTATTTATTCTAGGGCTAGATTAGGAAAATAAATTAAAATCCTTGGCATCCCAAGAAGTTTGGGCCAGCAATACCTGATCAATGACAAGGGTTCCCTTGACCTAAAGGTGACCTATTTCACTATTTAATATTTTAGTACGAGCCCTTGGTGATTTAAAAAGGATCCCAGGTCAACCTATAAATAAAACGATCAATTGGAATTCATATATAAATAATTTTTCCTCTCATTTGAACATTAGAAAGGGATATTATGAACAAGGTATCATCAAGATCAATTATGCACTTTCATCAAGATGTATATGAGTTATCATCTAAATGTTAGCTATGCAAATTTATTGTGTTACACGAACTAACCTCTTGCAAGTATTCAAGATATTCAATAATCCATCAAACAAATTTTTGTGGTAACTTATGGTGTGAACATCACTTTGACAAAGATTCCATACCTAAGGTAACATTATCAAGTATCATTTGTTAAATTATAGTAAATTTTTTATTTATTTTGCCTCTGCCTAACCTAGGGTAAGTCATCTTTACCATCATCATTTGTTTTTCATGAAGGTGGAAGCACCAAAACAAGTTTTGAATTAAGCAAGCCCCTATACAACAAAACCTTTCCCCATCTTTTCATTTGTGCAAACCAAATTCAAAAGTTTCATCAACAAAAGGATATAAGAAAACATAGAGCAAATGGTAACTTGTTATCTAAAGTTTGAAGATCCTAAAAACCAGCATCACTTATTAAGGGCATCCTCACCCTTGACCCTCAAATTTAGGCTCAAATTTTAAGTGAAGGTTCCTCTTTGTCTTCACTTCTTAGATTTGTAATTATTCCATCAATTTTTAGTTTTATCTATGTGATAAATTAAATTTTTAGATCTAGGGTTTATGTCAAATAAGCCTATTACAATACACATAAAATATCTCCTCTTTGCAACTCAAAAGAACTAAACCCTAGTATATTGGCTCTCCTTTGAGGCAATTAGCTAATCATAAAACCCTAGTTGGTTTGTCTTACAATGTAGGGCAAAAAAATGTTGATCCTAGTTAATCTACTTGTTAGATCTAGGATCCTGTTTTTACACAATACTTTGATGAACCCAATGTTTCTTACACTTACAATTTTTTGATTTACATATCATAGAGTTTGAAAAAATATAAAAAAAATCCAAGGTTATTTTAATTTCTTGTTATTGATTTGCATTTTTTTCATTTTTAAAATTAATAATTTTGACTCTTTGTTCATTAAACATTAAACACCTTTGTGAATTCAATTTAGATAAAAATTGTAAAGTATTTGGATTTAATTGTATAATTCTAGATCTAATTTTCCATGTTTAGTGCTTTAAATTTGAGTTATTTCATTTCAATTTGCAAGTGTTTTATATTTGCTTTGGAAAAATGGAGCATTTGATACACTTTTTTCATTGCAAAAATATAAACCTAAAATTATTCTTCTACCATTTCATTGGCATTCCCATCTTGTCAAATTTTTTTGCTAACTCCTACCTCCTAGGGGTACTCATGTGTGTAAGTAGTTTTATCCATCAAATCCTTTGAATTCTTAAAATTCCTCATTTATGCCTTCATGTGCCTCTAATAATTAAATTATGACATACTATTTTTTCCAAACTCTGTCAATTCTCAAACCTAGGCTTTCATAGAAAAATCTCTACAGACTGTTATATGCCTATACCTATTCTAAGATTCCAAAAACCCTAATTTTTAGTGTAGGGAACCCATGACCCTGAACATCCTAATTTACCTCAATTTTTTTGTTAAACCATGCTCTGTGGCCTCTATTCAGATCTGGTTACTGTTTTTGGCACTTTGTCCTAAAATTTCAAGATTTCATTGTGCATTTCCAATTTGACCCCAATTCACCTAATTAATTAGATCACCCTAAAAGTAGGATATAACAATATCTTTTCTTTTTAAAAATCTAGTTTTGACAAAAAAATATGGCTTGTCAAAAAAAATTTGAGGCACTGCCCTAAACCCCATTCCATGTTGTCATCAGTGATATATGTTGGCCTTCAACTAACCAAGAGGTTTCCTACCCATGCAGATATCTTGGTGCAAAATAATATAATCATTGATATTTTCCACATTTAATAGTTTTTTATTAATGATAAACAAGTTTTAAAGGGGCCATGAAACCATGTACAAAAAAGAGCAAGAGCAACAAAGATAAAGAAATAAGCTACCCACCAAGAACATCTAAAAATAAGCTGGTTATAGAACCATTACCAACCCATCAACTAAGAACAAAAATCCATGACAAGAAAACCAAACAAAAAAGAACAGAACAAACAATCATTAGATAAGTTCCTTAAGCATTCTTTCTGCTTCCAGGTCCTTAGAAATAACCCTGTCATGGATTTCCATGGTCTCCTCCATGTCCTTCCTCAACACCATTTTAGACTTCTTGGTTTTTCTTTGAGTGCATACACTCAGCCCCGTGCCCAAGTCCACGGTCTGCATCTCCTTATCAACATTCTCCCCCACCTCCTTGTTTTCTAGCTCACTAAACAAAGATCTACCAGTCCACTCCTTTGCCTTCTCATTCAAGAACACAAGCCCTTCAATCGGGGATTCCAATTTCTCCTTGTTGATATTAATGATCATGTCTAGATATTTATGCATCAGGCGATAGTTCCTTTCCAACAAAGATAGCCTCAACCATAATATCTCTTCAAATTGGCCATGTCTTCCACTAGAAGGCCCACACTAGAGTTCAAATATTTAGCCAATCTAAAAATGGAATCCTTCTCCTTAAGACTTCTAAGAGTGGATATATTACAACGGGAAATTGTGTCATGTTTGTTATGGAGGTCCTGAACCTCCTAAAATAGCCACATAAGAAGATTAAAATAAATTTTAGCCCCTTCTTTAACCAAACCCAAGGCTTGCAAGTAGTCCATGGCACCCCAAAATAAACCTCTCCCCTAATGGGAGCTCATAGGAGCATCATCATCTTGAAAACCATATGGAAAATCAACTTTGGACTTACCCTTGTCCTTAGAAGTTGACTCATGAATAGACTCATCCATGTCCACCATACTATTCACCTTTCTAGCAGTAGGGTTCATCCCTCCAACAACACCATAACCCAGGTCCACATTCCTGAAATTTGCCACCTCACTGACCTGATTGGCCCCTAAAACCTCTGGAAGCTTATCCACATCATCCTTAGAGAACATTGGTCCCTGAATTTTAGCCTTCTTCCCACTGTTGTTTCCCTCAGCTTCTTCGCCACAATCCTCCTGAATTTTGCACTTAACGCATGGGTTGGAGGGTTTTACCCTTTTTTGCAGAGGGTTTCTTCCCACCAAAAGAAGGGGTATAGTCCAAGTCACTATGGTACCCATCTGACCACGCCTCATACTCCACCTCAATATTTATCACCTCACTCTTAGCCAACTCCTTAATTTGGAACTTCTTACTCCCCTTCTTCTTCTTTGATTTGACAAAATCAACAACACGAGAGGCTTCAAAAACATAGTTAGCCTTAATGTGGTCCACAATAAGAAACATTAAACCCTCATGTAAGAAATGGTTTCTCAGTTTCTTTATGAAATTTGCAATCCCCTCTTCCAATGAAAGCAACAAATAGGGAAAGAGATGAGCTTACTATGACAAAAATTATTGAGAATCAAAAAGTGATGACCGTACAAGGCCGAATAACTACCATCCAATGTGAAGTAATACATCAAAACCATGGAAATCTCCCACCATATAGGTTTAATCTTGGACCTATCATATCCACCACAATCAAGCCTCACCATATTGGCCCTCTCTTTATGCCGGAGAAAGTTCAATCTAGCTACCCCCGACAAATTTGTATCCCTGTAAAACTTTCTACCTTTGGTCAACATCCCAGTTACCTCTGCGATGAATTCCTCACTAATATTGGTTTCATTGTCGAACATGCTCAGAACCCAACCATGCCATGCATCAACAAAATCTTTGGAAACACTTATTTTAAAGCCATGCAACCTCTTCATGAAAGGGGTAACCCCTCCCTTCTACAATATTCCCCACACATCGACATTAGCCTTGAATTCATCATAGAAAATTGGATCCATTCTATACCTCTCCCCACCCATCATTGAATACTTCATAGACGCTGAGAGAGACAACAAAATTTTTCAAGAAAACACCAAGGTGAGAGGAAGAAAAGCACCTAGAAAGTGTGCATGTCTGCCAAGTGCAGTACTAAAGATAATATTGATAAGGATTCTCCTACGTTTATGATTTGGATGCCCACATGCTCCAAATATCTTCACAAGTATGAAGTTTCTAATCAACCAAAGATGGAAATGATTACCATGCAAGCCTTTAGATGAGGAGACAAATTCCTCCAGCAAGCTAGGCTTTGCCATTATTAAGAAAATTAATTAAATCAATTGGCAAGTTATCATTAGCCTCCCAAAATTTAGCTAATGTCACCCCAAGATTCACCATCCAGTCAGCCAATCCATTTTCCTCACGAAAGGCATGGGATATATACACCTCATTAAGTGTCTAATCAAGTATGAGGAAGAAAATCACCTAGAAAGCATGCACACTTGCCAAGTGCAGTACTAGAGACAATATTGATAAGGAGCCTCCTACATTTACGATTGGATGCCCACATATTCCAAAGATCTTCACAAGTATGAAGTGTCTAATAAACGAGAGATGGACATGATTACCATGCAAACCTTTAGATGAGGAGACGACTTCCTCCAACAAGCTAGGATTTTTTATTATTAATAAAATTAATTAAATTGATGGGTAGGTTATCATTAGCCTCCCAAAATTTAGCTGATGTCACCCCAAGATTTGCCATCCAGTCAACCACCCCATTCGTCTCACAAAAGGCATGGGAGATATACACCTCATTAAACTCATGAAACATAGCTTGGGCATCCAAAATAAAAAATTGATAGTCCATGAAGGAGGAGAATAATTCCGAAGGCAGATAATTATATTTAGGGAGTGCCCCTCGACCCATAGTTTAGAGATCCCCTTCTCCCTAGCTAGCTTGATGGCATGATAGGTTGTTGATGCTTTAGCAAAGTGGTTTGTCTATATTCCAAAAGGGAGTTCCACCACAAAAAAAAATCCTACCATTTTTAACTCTTAATACTCCCCCACAACTAGTAGGACCTAGGTTTCCTTTATTTGAACCATCAAAGTTGATTTTATGCCAACTAGGAGGAGGAGAGTACCAAAAAACGCCTTCTCTATCCGATTTTTATTTCTTCAGAGGCTTACCAATATCAAAAGAAAGTTTACATTGGTTAGACACCCCTAAATCATAGTTAGACACCATCACATGACCCAAGATATCAGAACTTGCCACCACTTGCATAAAATTCTCCCTGATGGGCGAAACAATTTTGAAAAAAGAGAGAACAGGGAGAAAGCTACATCCCTAAATATTTTGTTGTTTCTCTCCTTCCATAAACCCCAAACAATATGAGGGAGCATGAGGGACCAAAGAAGCCTCGAGGAATGATTAGTTAAGGGTGCCTGCCACTAGAGCTAGAGCTCCCACATCGATGAAGGGAAAATTCACTCCACACTCCAAAGGTTAATAAAATGATCCCACACCTCTCGAGAAAAACTTTAAACAATAAATAGGTGAGAACCATCCTAAAAATCCTTCTCACACAGATATCATCTATTAGGCATGGAAAAGCCTCTTTTCCACAAATTGTTAATGGTTAAAATTTTGTCATGCACCGTTAACCATAAGAATTTATTAATTTTAGGAATCAACTTAGAACACCAAACTAGACCCCATGACAACCTAGGCCCCACAATATTATTGAAGGAATTAAAAGAAAAAGAAATCGAATAATTTCCTTGTGGAAGCCTCCTCCAAATCACCTTGTCCCTCTGAGGGGAAACATGGATATGAACTTGAGACAACACCCTATAAAGTTCCTCCAACTCTTGGAACTCCTCATGGATCTTTCTCCACTCACCATTCACAATATAATCAGAAACATAGCTCCCAAATTCTTGGATACACAAATCCCTTAGGAGAGCCTTCCAATCAACATCTCGCAAAGGATTGCGCCCAAACCACCAATCATCCCAAAAAAATATCCCTACCATTTCCAACCGACCATTGAAGGCCAACAAAGACATCACCTTTGGTCCTGATCAAGGAGTTCCAAAAGAAAGAGCTAAAAGGAGGAGAAAAATCATCCCTAAGGAACTCAATGAATTTATCCACACTTGCAAGATACTTAGAGGAAAGAATCCCTGACCAATCCTTCTCACCATGGAGGAGAAACCACAACTGTTTAGCAAAAAGAGTAGAGTTCAAGATTTTAATCTTGCGCAGACCTAAACCACCTTTGATTTTTGAACAACACACCTTCTCCCATGACACCGGACTCAATACTTTTTTTTCCTCTATCCTAGACCATCAAAAACTTTTCTGAATACTTTTAATATTTCCCCATAATTTTCACGGCATCTGAAAAAGGCTAAGGTCATACACTGAGATATTCTGCAATGTGGACTTAATCGACACCATCTTTTCAGCCTGGCTAAGCAAAGAACCTTTCCAATCAACCAACTTAGCATTACACTTGTCAATCAAGCCATTCCAAAATGAATCAAGAGCTGAATTAGCTCCAAGAGGAAAGTCAAGATAGGTGGAAGGAAGAGTACCAATCAGACACTGAAGTAAATCAACAATATTTGCATTATTCTCTCTAGGTGTTGAGGAAAAAAAATGTACTCTTGGGAAGATTCACCAGTTGCCTCGAGGAAGCCTCATACTTTTGAAGGGTTAATTTGATGGCCTTGGCCTCCACAATAGACGCCTCTCCCATAATCAACTTATCATCCACAAATTATTGATGTGAACAAGGAGGATAAGAAGAAGTAGGCCTCAGTCCCTTTAAAGAGCCCAAAAAAAAAATTGCTACAAAGATCTACCCAAAGCTTCTGTCAAAATTATGAAAAGGAAGAGTGAAATTGGATCACCCTGTCTCACTCCCCTAGAGATCTTAAAGAAATTCGAAGGAGAGACATTAACCAGCACAAAAAGGGACACCATCGAGGTGATGCTCTAAATTAGCTTAACAAATTTGTCATAAAAACCAAAAGCAACAAGGATCTTAAACAAAAATGACCAATTTACATGATCATAAGCTTTCACAAGGTCAAGCTTTAACAAAAAACCAACCCTCTTGTTAACCATTAGCGAATGAATTTTTTTATTGTTGAAGTTGTTAAACCAACCTCACATATCCCAATGAACACCTGTAAACAAATTAACTATCACACAAAAGAGATCAAGAGACACAAGAATGGTGTTATGCAAACATGAAGCAAAAATGCATTATCAAGAAGTAAATAATTACAAAGAGATCAATCCTTAAGAAAGGAGATCAAAACCCTAAAGTGAACCCTAGGATTTAATAAATTAATTATTAAAGTGCCTAATTTTAGCTTAAGTGAATAAAGTGAAAGGCGAATTAATTAATTAATCGATATGATTGAATTAATTAAGTAATTAACCTTATTACTCCAACACCCCCCCTTAAGATTAACTTAGGGAGAAGCTAAAAACTAAGGAAAAAATGCATGAAAACTAAGATGGGTCTTGAAAAAAAAGGCCTGATGAGGTACCCATGTATAAATATAAAAGATCTCTCACAATAGGAGAAAAGGAGAAAACCTCGTGGGAAAAACTCTTCTCCAAAAGAGAGAAATACATGTGAAGGACTAAGAAGCCTCCAAACAAGAATGTCCCAAAAAGAATAGGAACAAGTGAAGGACTAAAGAATCCTCCAAACAAGAGTGAAGGACTAAAGAAACCTCCAACAAGATTGAAGGATGAAGAAGCCTCCAATAAAGAAGAAATTGTCCCAAAAGATAGGAACAAAGGATAAACATAAAAAAAAACACCACCAAAGCATCAAGAAGTTGCAAACACTGTCATAGAATGACTATTTAAATATTGAAAGAAGAACCTCTGTTGAAACATATGATGATCAAGATCAAGAAGAAAATAATCTATATGAGTTCCCCCAACAACACTACTTGAATATGATGGAAAACCAAGGAATACATCAAGAACTCAGAGATATAGATGGCACAAGTACCAATAGTCTGAAGAACTGATCAAGTGAAAAAAGGAAGGTCACCTCCAGAAATAGGAATGAAAGAGTGTATATATGGTAAGTGCTCCATCTCATTGAAATGCATGGGTAACTAGCCGTTGCATCCACCTAGTACATAGGAACAAATACTATATGCATAGCTCACTCCAACACGAAACCAAGGAATCTGTGTACGTTAGAATATGTAATCAAATTAAATCTAAACTAATACACCAATGAAACATTAGATTGAAGAAATTAAATTAAAGAAAGTAAATGCAAACTCTAAACCACAGTTTCTTCAAACTCCTCCCATTGTCCTCTATCTCCAAGGATTCATTTCAAGATGCTTGCTCTCAGTTGTTTAAAACAACAGCTTGTAGAATGGCAGCTTGAGAGAATGAGATTAATAAGAATGCCTATGCATCTAAAATATTAAAATATTGAATTGAAATGCTATGAATGCTAAGATGCGACTATAGTAACTATGCATGAAAATATGAGATTCGAGGTCCTTTTCCACTCATAAGAGGGTTGTATTTATAGATTTTTGAAGGTAAGAATTCAATTGGCCAAGATCAACGGTCGAGTTCAAACCTATTAGAATGAACGGTGAGAGATCGAGAATTCGAAAAGGAGGTGGAATTCTGAGAGACAAATGGAAATGAAGAGACAATTGAAAGGTGTCTCTCATAATTAAATAAGTAAATATTCAATTATGTGTGAGAGAAATGAAAAGGATTTAATTAAATATTAAAAATATTTAATTATGTGAGAAGAGAAAAAGCCTTTTAATTAAATATTAAGAATATTTAATTTTTGTGAGAAGAGTGGGAAATTTGAAAAATGATTTAATTAAATATTAAAAATATTTAATTAAATGTGGAGAAGAATATCATTTAAATTGTGAATTTAAACTTGTGATAATTAATGTAAATAAATTGTAAAATCTATTTAATTAATTAAGAGGAAGGATAGCATTAATTAAATAAACTTTATTTATTTAATTAAATTAGAAGAATTGGAAAATGAACAATATAAATAAATAATTAAATTTATTTATATGTAGATGACTTAAGAATATTAATTAAATAATTCATATTTAATTAATTAACAGGTTTGATCAACCGTGACCATTTTTAGATGTGTACATTTTGCCCCTCTTTGAAGTGATGTGTTTCACGCATTACTTCAAAGAAATTGCCCCTGATTTTGAAAAATTACTGATGATGCTATATGCCCCCTCGAGAGATAAATCGCACGATGAGAATGATTATGAGACTGATTTGGAAGATTTTCAGATGATTTCGAAGAAAAATTTGCAATTTAACTCTCGAAATAGCACTTTGCACAGTAATTAATGCTATTTTTACGCCTTTAAAAGGTAAGAAAGGTGAGAAGTCACTTTCATTTGAACAGTAACCTTTGAGGAAATTTGGAGCTCTCATAGAGATAAAAGCAATGCTGATCCCGTATGAGCGCCACATATTCGAGCGAGGTCACCATCATTAGAGACCACCTGCGTATGGACCTCCGGTAAGTTGATCCAAACCTCTCCGTAAAATTTTGATGATTTTTGGATGCTTTTTTGAATTTTTTAAATTTTTTAAATTCTGTTTTAGCGCATACAATAGGTATTTTAGCACATACAGTAGATAATTTAACACATCCAAAGTGGCACATAGGTGCAAAACAGTCGCGCATAGAGGCCAAATAGTCACGCATAGGTGATTTAGCGCATAGGATAGATCAAATGGCGCATCCATGAAACCTGCCTGCAGAAAATGATAGATTAGCGTATAGGTTAGATTAGTGCACATATGAACTATTATAGCGCATTCATGTGATGAAATAGCGCATCCATGAAATCACGCATCCATAGACTATTTTAGCACATCCATGGAATAAAGTCATGCATCCATGGTTTTAGTGCATTGATTGACTGTTTTGGCGCATTCGTTTGATAAAACAATGCATTCATGAAATCGTGCATCCATAGACTATTTTAGCGCATCCATGGATTTTTGCTGAACTTCAATTTTTTTGAAGAAAAAATGATGCATGCTTTACGAGTGTTGCTAGATTAGACAATAGATTTTATGCATTTGAATATCATCAATGATTAGATTTGATAAATTTGTCTTCGTGTTTGAAAACAAATAGTATTGATAAATTTGCTTCCATGCGATATGAAAACAAAAATAGAAATGATAGATTTGCTTTCCTGATTGAAAGTCAAATAGATTAAGTCACGATGACTGTTAAATTTGTTTCCATGCGATATGAAAATCAAATAGATGTGAGCTTGAACTTGTTTGATGTACTGATTGATTGATGATATCTATTGTTGATTGATTTGCATGCTTGCTTGATGATTTTGTAAAGGAGGAATTTAACCTCCTCCAGATTAGAGAGAGATTTCTGTAGACATGGGAGATGATTCCCTGACTATCCCATGAAGATTTGGGAGTGATAGACCAGTGTGGCCTGAGAGCTCTGTTGAGTATCCCACAGTATCAGATCAATAGGGCTCTGTTGACTGCCTTAGCAGAGCGGTGGCACAGCGAGCATAATACCTTCCACTTGATGATAGGGGAGATCACGGTGACTCCGGAGGATGTTTACAGGATTCTGGGTATTCCTGTGGTTGGAGAGCTTGTGATTTATGATCATAAGGAGATTGGGGGGATAGATGCACTGAGACGGGTCTTCTAGGATCCTCATGTCTATGGATATGAGATTCCTTGGAAGGAGATGATGGAGAGATATGCCCCACTGCCTCCGGTTTTAGCAGGGATGATCGGTGGTTTCCTTTGTCCCAATCACAGGTCAAAGGGACTATCAATTGGATGGGGTAGGATCTTGGAGGACATGCTTCTCCATCACACCAGATATGCATGGGGGTCATGCATGCTTACCCATCTGTACCATGACCTTCATCAGGTTGTGTATACAAATGGGAAGAGTCTTTCCTGTGGGGTGACTCTTTTACAGTTATTCACGTGGGAGCACTTTGCGATTACATGCCCCATTGTCAGGAGAGATCGCCCCATCAGATTCTCATATGCTTATGCATATATAGGGCCCCTTTTCCAGCTGAGGCTAGGAAAATTGGAGTACTAGCGGTGGGTACTTGATGATTTGGACATGCTCATCTGGCGACCATATGTGGACTGTGACCCGTGGAAAGCATATGACATAGAGCTACCATATGTGATGAGGTCCAAATACTTGATTGGACGTACTCCATTCATCATTGAGCGATTTTTGGGCCGGAGGGTTTTGAGGCAGTTTGGATGGGTACAGATGATGCCACAAGGGGTGGCACACTATGCCAGGCATCGAGGGGATGTACCAGAGTGGGGGCCAGTTTTGACCATTGAGGCAGCTAGAGAGGAGTACTTTGAGCTACACCTAGAGGATTGGACGATACGGCCAGAGGTCACAGATGCAGGGATGACAGATGACTATGCTGCATACTTCTATACACATCCCTTTCCTCAATTTACCAGTCCAGATGAGCCTGCCCCATTGATGGGAGGTCCAGTTATTCAGGCAGGGCTACAATAGCCATAGGGACATCTAGCAGCAGGACAACCACAGGGTCAGGGACAGGTATAGGCAGAGTAGGCCACAGATATCGGTGGAGTGGCCATGGATGTGGATGATGAGAGCTCTGAGCATGAGGAGATGGATGAGGATTCAGACGACTCAGATGATGGGGATGATGGGGGTGTTGGGAGGCAGAGACTATTCTTTGATATTCCCTTCTGGATGAGGCCATGGACATCCAGAGCAGTAGGTCAGGCCAGTACTTCAGCGCCATGTATCACTATCAGAGCTCTGTCACAGGGACAGGTGGATGCTTTGCAAGCTGAGGTTCAGACTCTTAGGAGTCAGCTAGCACAGGCACAGGTGACCATCAGTCAGCTGCAGGGACAAATAGCACAACCACCACCTCCTGACCCACATATAGCACAACTTATGGCTGAGAGGGACAACTTCTGGGAGAGATGTATACAAGTTGAGGGGGTAGTTGAGAGACTGTTGAGATCAGTGGAGAGCACCTCTATTGGAGAGGTCGTGGCAGAGGGATTAGAGACTACTCGGGAGGCCGAGTTTTATAGGATGCGATACTTTGAGGCAGTGTTACCTGAGTGGTGGATAGCCTTTACCCAGTCAGGTACTCAGACTTAGACTTACTCATGTAGCCACTCTAGGAGTGCGACCAGGAGTGTGGGTCAGTCTGTCAGACGAGAGATCAGAGCCTCTGGGAGTAGAGATCCATCGATGCCCACTACCTCTAGAGGCAATAGCAGTCATGATCCATGGTCAAATGCCCCTCAGTGATGACCATTATTGCACACATTTATGCCATTGTATGATATATCTTTTTAAAACATTTGATATCCTTGTATTCCAGGACATTTGTTTTGATGAGATCTATGATATGCAGTGGTGATTTATTTATGTGTTATGGATGATTTATGCACATGTTATGGATGTATGCTTTTACCTTTATATGCTATGTCATGTATGATGATGTAATAATGATCTAAATGATTTTTTTCTTTTCTGATGTATGCAATGAATGTATGATGCAGGATGTAAATGCTTTATGATGAAATGAGAGAATATGATGTATGATGATCAAAATGATGCAATGGAAATGATCATGATAACCTAAGTGATGATGTGAAATGAATGCAATTTTATTTATGAATATGTGTGAAATATGCAAATGTATATGTTAATGAATGATTAAAATAATGATCATGCATGTGATTTGTAATGATGGATAATGATCATGATGAATAAATGATACGATAATGAATATGATAATGAAATGAAATGATGATGTAAGTATGCAAGTGCAATGATAATGATAATGGAAAATGATGTGAAATGAATGTGAATGATAATGAGATGTACCAAATGTCCAGTCATACTCCACCATTGTCTGAAAAAGATATTTAAGAATGTGATCCACACTCAAAAATCTATTTAAAAAGAACCTCGAAATGCAAATGAATTATGCAAACCTAAATGAATCATGCAACCTTAAATGAAATAACGATCCATTCTCCTTGTTGCCATTTCCTACTATGTTTAGTTGTCATCATTGAGCCTTTTGATATGTTAAAAGTTAGTACAAACATTAGAGGGTATGTTAGCACCAATGATGACCTGAGTACTGCTTTCATAATGTTTGATAGAGCAAGTTAATACAAGCATCGAGGCATAATTGAACCAAGATGACCTGAGTATTGCTTGCATAAACAGACAAAAGTTAACCATTTTCCTATGCAAATTTCAAAATGTCATCAATGATACATTGTAGAGCATGTCTCGTGACCAATTTGCATCATACTAATGATTAACTTGTAGACAATAAGAAAAGAAAAATCATACTTCTTCTTTGTGATTCTAGTTCAGTACATCATTGAATCACTTCAAAGATATGATGTCATCAAATATCAAAACAACAATTTGCAACTTATTGCTTTAAGTTTGTCATTCATTTTATTCAGATTAAGATCATCCAATTTGTTTTTAAATCATCTGTCAAGAGAATCATGTAAGCTCGGTTTAATTGGAAAAGACTGTTGTTTCCGATACTTCGATGTTAGACACACTGCTGACTACCTGCTAGAAAAGCGAACTGCCCCCTAGTGACCTTGTACTCTTGACTCTTGCTAGACACAATTGTTGCAATGGATAATCCTCAAATCATCAAGCCATGATGAGATCCTTGTTGTTCCAAGGAGAATGATGTAATGCGAATGTGATGGTGAGGTGTGTGCAAGATGCTGATGAAAAAGATGCATATATAGAATGAATCCTAATAGATGAGAGAGCCAAATAAAATCACAAACGATGCCTGTTTGCCAGGTTTTCACCGTTTGTTTTTATTGTACTTTTTCCTAATTTTATGATTTTTTTGCTATTACCAAGACACCTGTTTGCCAAGTTTTCATCAAGGCAATGTTTTGATTTTATTTTTATTTTTTAAATTTTTTTCAGGACTTTTTATATTGTTTTTTATTTTCTCAGGTGTAGAACCTTTTCAGATGAATGCTGTTGATCAGATCTTCAAACAGGTCCCCTTCTGCTGTTGACAACTGATATTCCCCTGATCCATATGCTACAACGATAATGAACTGGCCCAGCCAATTTGGTTCAAACTTGCCTTTCTTTTCCCGATCTTGTTGATTTCGAGGGTTTTCTCTGAGAACCAAATCACCTAATTGAAAATTTTGTGGTTTGACTCTATGATTATAGCTACGGGACATAATTTTTTGATATCCCTTCAAATGGTTTACCACAGTTTGACGCCGTTCATCAAGCAGTTCTAGCTCTTGCAATCTTGATACTCTGTAATCTTTGTCATTGATTAGCCCTTTGAGTGATACTCGAAGTGAAGGAATCTCAACTTCCAGTGGTAGAATAGCCTCCACTCCATAGACCAACGCATAAGGAGTAGCTCTTGTCAGTGTGTGAATGCTTGTTCTGTAGGCCCATAATGCTAGATTCAATTGGATATGCCAATCATGACCTGCTTCATTCACTGTTTTCTTCAATCTTTATAATTGTTTTGTTTGAAGCTTCAGCTTGACCATTCCCTTGGGCATAATAAGGTGTAGAGAACCTGTGTTGGATGCGAAATTTTTCACATAGTTCATCAATATCCTGATTTTTAAAAGGTCTACCATTATCTGTGATAATGGAGTTAGGAATGCCATATCTGCAAATGATATAATTCAAGATGAATGAAGAGATTTGTTTTCCAGTAACAGTTGTTAGAGGAACAACTTCAATCCATTTAGTGAAATACTCAGTGGCTGTAATGATAAATTTATGTCCATTTGAAGATGATGCATGTATCTTGCCAACCAAGTCCAATCCCCACTGAGCGAAAGGCCATGTTGTGGTGAAAGGTTGTAGTTCCTGAGCAGGAGCGTGAATGAGATTCCCATGAATCTGACATTTTGCACATTTTTTTACAAAGGAAAAAGATTCCTTCTCCATGGTTTGCCAGTAGTACCCTAATCTTACAAGTTTCTTTGCTAAGGTTAGTCCACTTGAATGTGTCCCAAAAATTCCACCATGGAGCTCTTGTAAGGCTTTTCTTGATTCATCATGTTCAAGACATCTAAGGAGGGTACCATCTAGACCACGCCAGTATAAGATGTCAGCAATTAAGGTGTAACGGGATGACTGACGAATGAAATTCCATTTTTGATTCCTAGACAAGCCTAAGGGTAAAGTAGTATCTTTCAGGTAAGTGTAAATTTGGCCATATAAGGAAGAGTCAAAACGTGTCAGATGGCAAATGATTTGCATTTTAGGATTGTCATGGGCAGGAGAAAACAATTGTTCCACCAGGAAATCATACCATTTTTTATTCTTTGACATTTGGAGTAGAGAGGCGATTGTAGCCATGGCGTCTGCTGCTTTGTTATCAATGCGCGAAATCTATATGAACTGGATATTAACAAAGTATTTCTTGAGATCTTCCACCGTTCTTTTGTAAGGTATCAACTTGTCATCTTTAGTGTGATATTCATCATTGATTTGGTTTATAACAAGTTGTGAATCACCAAAAAATTGAAGTTCTATGATTTTTCAATCTATTGCAATTCTCATGCCGATTATCAATGCCTCATACTCGGCTATGTTGTTTGTGCAAGGAAACATTAGCCGATAAGATTTTGGGATTGTATGACCTTGAGGTGTAATAAAAAGAATTCCTACTCCTGAACCATGTTGAGTGTAAGAACCATCGAAGTACAGTGACCATGATTGTTGGATATCTGCTGTGAAAACATCGGCATCAAGAAAATCGATATATATTGGGTGTTCTATTGGCATTGGTGCTTCTGCTAATTGATCTACAATTACTTGTCCCTTTATAGCTTTTCGATCCACATACTCAATATCGAGCTTGCTTAAGATCATAACCCATTTAGCCAACCTGCTAGTTAAGGTCGCCTTACTTAGAAGATATTTGAGTGGGTCAATCTTAGCCACAAGCTTTACTGTATAAGTTAACATGTAGTGTCATAATGTTTGAGAAGTGAACACCACTGCTAAACAAGCTTTTTCAATGAAGGTGTAATTTAGCTCATGACTCGTTAAGGTTCAACTAATGTAATAAATGGCTCGTTCTTTCCCTGAATAATCTTCCTGTGCCAATAGTGCTCCTAAAGATACTTCTGTGGCAGCAATATATAATATGAGAGGTGCACCTTGTATTGGTGGAGTCAATACTGGTGGATTCATGAGGTACTGCTTTATTTGATTAAAGGTTGCTTCACATTTGTGCTCCCATTTGAATGGAACATTCTTATGCAAGAGATGTGTAAATGGTAAACTCTTATCTGCTAGTTGAGCAATGAATCTGCGAATGGATTGTAACTATCCCTGTAAAGAGCATACCTGACTGATGTTCCTTGGTGGTGGCATATCAAGAATTGCTTGTACCTTAGCTGGATCCACTTCAATTCCCTTTTCTGACACAATGTATCCTAGTAGTTTTCCAAATTTCACTCCAAAGACACATTTCTTGGGATTAAGTCTTACTTTGAATTGTTCCATTCTTTTGAAAATTTTAGATAAGATATCGATGTTTCCTTCTCTAGTGTTAGACTTGGCAAGAAGATCGTCAACATAATCTTCCATGAATGTATGCATCATATCATGAAAAATTGTTGTTGTTGCTCGTTGGTATGCAGCTCCTGCATTTTTCAATCCAAATGACATTACGTTCCAGCAATAGGTACCCCAAGGACATGTAATGTTGTTTTATCCTGATCTTCTAGTGCAATCTTTATCTATTTGTATCCTGAAAAAATCCATCCATCAATGAGTACATTGCATGTCTAGTAGTTAAATCCACAATCATATCAATGTTTGGTAAGGGAAAGTCATCTTTAGGAGATGCTTTATTCAAATCCCTGAAATCTGTGCAAATTCTGATCCTTCCATCTGGTTTTGAAATAGGCACAATATTGAAAATCCATTCTGCATAATCTATGGACCGGATGAATCCAATGTCTAAAAGTTTCTTTAATTCCTCTTTAACCAATAATGCAATATATGGATGAATTTTTCCGAGTTTCTGTTTTACAGGTTTTTCCCCCGACGTAATAGATAGATGATGCATGATGAGATTTGGATCCAATCCAAGCATATCTGCGTAGGACCATGCAAAATTGATTTGATTATCTTTGAGAAATTCTATGAATCTAGGTACTTCTTTGTTTGTCAGAGATGCAACCAATTGTAAAACCTTGGGCTTTTCTATAGTACCTATATTGAGTGCCTCTGTTGGTTCGATTAGAATGGAAGATCTTTCCTGATAATACTCTGGAAGAGTGTCAAGTTTCCCATCCTCTGGCACCTTTGAAAGGTTTTCACCATTGGATACGCTTTTTATTTTTCTCTTTTCTTGATCTAACACTGCCTTTGTTAGGTTTTCACCATTAGATCTTTCTTTCATTTTTCTTTTTTCTTGACCTAATACTGCCTTTGTTAGGTTTTCACCATTAGGTCTTTATTTTATATTATTTATTTCATAGCTAAGAAACTTGGCACTTTCCTGTTGAAAACTCTGATCTTGTGATTTCCCGGTGGAACCTGTTTTAGGATGGGATGAACAAAGAAAGTTTATTATCGTTTCATCATTTGGAAAAGTTGGAACATCAATGGGTGCAATTTGTTCCCAATCAATGAGTTCAGGATGAACCAAAGGTAGTGGTTCATTAGGGTGAGTAAGGTCATTGCATGTTAGGGTCATGATGTTATTGTTACTGTTATTATGGGAGAATTCTAAGATGGTATCCTCCTCAAAATGATCTATCTCGCTTTGAATCGAATTGGTCTCACTAAAGTCTTGATTGCTTTGTATGACATATTCAAGTAGAGGTCTTGAGCTTTCTCCTTATAAGAATGCAGGTGAGAATTTGTGTATGACATCCACCTTCTTATCCCTCCAGAATTGATCATCAAAGATGGTGTCCCATTCATATTCATTGGAGTTAGTGTCAGAATTATTTTCTTGAATTCGTAGAATAGTTTCAGCTAACTCCTCACTTGATGATATTTGTGCTACTTTTTCCTTAGTATCCTCACCATATCCTAACCCCGTCTTATCTTTTGGGTGCATTGTTTTTAATTAGACAGGGTCAACAATACCTTCCTTTATTTTACCTAGAGGACCATTTCCTTCATAACCCATCTGTTGCATGATAGCATAACCCTTTCCATATTGTTGTGTGGGTAACTTGATATGCTGTATGGATTCTTCTTCATCTTTATAGAGCCAATCAAGAATAGCTCTATCTTCTCCTTCTGTTTCTTTGATAAACATCCCATTAAACTTGGTGATGGGGGTTGAAGTTGAGGCTAAAACTACTGCAGCTTGTGGTGTAGATGTTGACGGCTGACCATGAGATCTTGGTGATAGGGGTAGATTAGAGAGAGATAAAGAATATTTTCCCACCCCATTGTCTTTTAATTGTAACTTTCTGCCAAAATTACTTATCATTTCTTGCACTTGTTCTTTATTTTTGGAGGTAGAGATGGTCAAAGCCTCTCTATTATGCGGGACAAATGTGTCCTAAGTTGCTCTTAGGTTAGAACAATTTTGACTGCTATTGTGATCAGTGGGTATCATCACTTCCTGTCCATCATATGGAAACTTCAGACATTGATGATAAGTAGAGGGAATAGCTTGCATGTCATGGATCCATGGGTGACCCAATAGTATGTTATAGGTTAGATCTCGATCGAGAACCTGACAAAAGGTATTCTTCACCACAGGTCCCACTTTGATTGGTAACATGATGAGACCTTTGGAAGTCCTTTCCTCATCATCATAGGCTTTGATTGTAATTTTCCTTCGTGGATCTATAGAGTCTGCTGAATATCCCAAAGCTAGGACCAATTTTAAAGTATAAATATTTAATCCGGCTCCCCCATCTATAAGAATGCGTCTAATGCGGGCTTTGTGAACCATGACTTCTAAATAAAGTGATGAATTATGTGGATGGGTTATGGATGAATCATCTCTTTTAGAAAAAGATAAACATGTGTTGGAGGACAAGTGTCCCACCATGGCTTGAAATTTATCGGTATCTAGATCAGGAGATACAGTTGTATCGACGAGAGCCTTTTCCAGAATGTCCTTATGTGCAGGTGATATCTTTAAAAGTTTCAAGATAGAAATTTGGGCTGATGTTTTTCGTAATTGCTCAACCAAATTGTATTGACTTGGAGGGGGAATTGCTGCTTTAGATGAGCCACCTTTGACAATGATCTTGGCTTGCCCCCTTGTCATAACATTGACCTCTCGATATTTTGGCTTACCTTTGATTCAGATAGCATTGATTTGAGGGTCATCAGTATAGATATGATTGATAATAATATCCTAGATGTTATTAACATTCTTTCCCTTGTCACTCGAGGATTCCCCTTTGTGATAATTAGGGAGTGGGTTTTTGAATGCTTGATGATCATTATTGACATTATGTCCCTCAACTGTGATGGTACTGTTATCAATCAAATCTTGAACAATATTCTTTAACCCTTGGCAACTGTTTGTCTTATGACCTTTGCACCTATGATAATCACAGAAGTGTGAATCATTCCACGATGGTGGTTTAACTCTAGGTTCATAGTCTCTTTGTGGTGGCAATGTAATATCATTTTGATTCAATAATTCTTTGAGAATGGATTCCAAAGATTGGCCCAAAGGAGTGAAACTCCGTCGACTTAAAAAATATGACGGTCTGGGCGCATTTGAATTTTGATTATTGCCAAAATTATTTCCATGATTGTTAGTTGTGTTTCCCTGATTAGAAACATTGCCTTGGGTGCTAGAATTTCCAGTATTATTGTTACGTTGAACACCTGACACATTGAGGATGATGGGCTTCGTATTCATGTTGTTAGCACCTACTACCCCATCATTCCCAATATTTTTATTTCGAGTCCAAAATCGTGACTTGTCATTGTTGTTATTATGATTGTTGTTGTTGTTGTTGTATGAATTTGAACCCTCTTTATCAACTTTTATGACTCCATGTTTGATCAATGCACCTTCAATAGTAATTGCATTTTCAATCAATTTTTCAAATGATGGAGGACAATTAAGGTTTAGTCTATAACTCATTTATTGATTAAGACTATCAATGAAGATCTCCATCTTTTCCTTTTCAGGAACAGGACGAGAGTATCTAGCAAACATTCTTCTCCAGCTTTGCAAAAATGTAGTGAAAGATTCCCCTACTTTTTGTTTTATCTTATAAAGATCAAGCATGGTTACCTGATGTTGAATGTTGTAAGAGTATTGTGATATGAACTTATTTATCAACTCTTCAAAGGTTTTGATGGGGGGAGTGATCTTTGAAATCCACTCCATGGATTGTCCACCCAGACTTCATGGAAACAATCGCATTAGATAGGTATCTTCATGCACAAATTCTAAGCTCATATTTCGGAAATCCCTTACATTCTCAATAGGGTCAGTTTTCCCATTATATCTATCAAACTTAGGGATTTCGCAATGTTTTGGAAAAGGAATCATTCAAAGATTTCTATCAAATGGATAAGGACATATTTCTTCCAAAACATACTTCTTTGGTGCTCCCCCTTGCATTTCTTTTATTTGCCCTTGTAATTCCTTAATCTGTTGAGTAAGGGCACTAAAATCGTCAAGAGGAGTTTCAGGATTTTCTTTAATCCCTTCCATGTCAAAATTGGCAGGTAACTTGGCTCCTTGAATAGCTAAAGAAAGAAAGTATCTTTCCTTGTTTCTTTCTAAAACTTTTTCCATAAGAGTATGGAATTGAGGATCCTGTTCTGCTTCTTGAAGCTTTTCTTTCGTTAATTCCTCAGTATTTGAAATGTTAAAGGGGTTTTCCTCCCTCTCATTATTATCACCCATTTTGCTCACTATACTTTCCTCTTTTTCTATTTGCTTTCGAGATCTTGAAGTAACAGGCATAAGCTTTACTCAAATCCTACTAACTTTGATCAAAGGAATGAAATAGTGCAATGGTGATGAAAGTCAGGATAGAATGAAGATTCTATGACTTTAAAGATTTTTAATCTCTAGCTCGTGATTCCCTAAGTGAAAGGATGAAAATCCTGTTTGTAGGAATTAAACCAAAGATCAAAAATAAAGATGATTTTGCACTTTATGAAGTTTGATCTTAGCTTTGTAGATAGATGAATTTACTGGATGCCTAATGTGCTTGAGTTCTTTATTGCAGAATTTGATTTGGACGAGTAGCGTATGTGATAGCGGGTTGGGGAATATAAGAAGGATGAATACGCTGACTGAGGTTATGCCTTTGAGAAAGGGCTCTTCTTTGAAAGAAAGCTCTTGAATATAAGGGTTCTACAACATAATCATCAGTGAAACCTCTAATATAGTCGTGATATCGATGAATAAAGGTTTTGTGTTTAAGCAAGACCTTTCGACTTTGATATAGAAATTTCCTCTTTTTCAACACTTTCTTGTAACTGAGAAACTTCTTGGGATTTTTGATCTTTCATTCTAAGGACCTCTTGGAAAATGTTGTAGACTTCAAAACTCTGGGCATGGGAAAGACTAGACTTATAAAACTTTATTTTTGAAAGTGAGAAAATTCACCTATACTCGAAAAAACAAATGCGCCAAAATAGAGCATAGATGCGCCGAAAGAAAGCATAGATGCGCTAAAACAGAGCACAGATGCACTGAAACAGAGAAAAAATGTGTGTAGATAGAGCAAAGATGTGCTAAAACAAAGCACAGATGCGCTAAGACAGAGCATAGATGCACCGAAACAAAGACCGAATGTGCTAAAACAAAGATCGAATGCGCTAAAACAGAGACCGAATGCGCTAAAACAGGGACCGAATGCGCTAAAACAGCTCTGAGACCGATATGTTTTGACAGTTTGATAAAATTTTCTTGTTTTGGATGATCTTAATCTGATTTAAATGTGAAAAACACAGCATAGAAGTAGACAGCTATTTTGTTAATCCTAAAATCTAAACAAAGAGTGTATGTTCTTGAGATTTCCACTGGTTTTTGAACAAGATAAGCACTTCAGTCAGACTCACTCTTAATTTTTCAAATAGGTCATCCTAGTAATCACAACCCATAGCTTAAAATCATGTCGACTCACACAACCTTGTCACCCCCTAGAGAGCACCCGTGTTTTTGTTTTTTCCAGGTGGATACTCAAAGTGACGGAAGTGGATATCAAATCCCTTGAGAAAAAAATCCGTGGCGACTATATGGTGAGTGTCTTGGGGGCAGATTCTACCCTCCCCTTGCATCGTGATTAAAATGATGTTTGGATACTGACACAGCTAGATTTCTACACTATGGTTCATAGTAAGGGTATCCGTTCAGTGTGGCAAATAGATATACTCCCTCGAGAGACCTCCCAACCTTTAGAACAAAGGTTTTGGGGATGGTTATCCTGTTCACTACTGTCAAGTTGGATTTTCATCAACAACTTGCTTTTGATTAAAGTGGGTTGGAAACCTTGGCTTTAGGTGTTCCCACTTAGGTCATTCCTCTTGGGTGAGTACTTTTTCCCACAAGAGCAGGCTTTCTAAAGGATGTAATAAAACATTAAATTGCAGAAAATAAAAGATAAGTCTAGTATTTTGATCACCCAATTAAGGGGAGAGCATAGACCTATTACCCACAATCACAACAAACAATAATGGTTCAATTTTAAATCCCAAATTGACAAATTTTCTATTCTAAGTGAAGATGTTGCTTCACTAAAAACATAGAATTTATTTTAACCCAAAAGAAAATTATGTTTGGTGACTATCCTAGGATTGGTTCATTCTGTTAAAAATAGCATCAGAAAAATCATGTCCGCGGATTGCATCAGAATCAAAATTTTAAATTTTTACAACTGTATTTGTTGAAACAGGTTATGTATGCACCGAAATAGAGCGTCTATGCGTTGAAGGAATTCATGTATGCACCGAAAGATTTCACAAGGATGTGTTGAAACAGGATGTCTATGCGCTGAAAGAGTTCATGTATGCACTGAAACAGGTCATGTATGCACCGAAACAGTCATCATATGCACTGAAATAGTCTTCATATGCGTCGAACCGTGACTCATATGCACTAAAACGTGATTTTTGTCCGTCACCTACTAGAAAAATCTGCAAAAATAGATATTAAATGTGGGGCTTGGCCCCACGGTGGGCGCCAGAAATGTGTATGTTAGAATATGTAATCAAATTAAATCTAAACTAATACACCAATGAAACATTAGATTGAAGAAATTAAATTAAAGAAAGTAAATGCAAACTCTAAACCATAGTTTCTTCAAATTCGTCCCATTGTCCTCTATCTCCAAGGATTCGTTTCAAGATGCTTGCTCTTAGTTGTTTAAAATAGCAGCTTGAGAGAATGAGATTAATAAGAATGCTTATGCATCTAAAATATTAAAATATTGAATTGAAATGCTATGAATGCTAAGATGCGACTATAGTAACTACGCATGAAAATATGAGATTCGAGGTCCTTTTCCACTCATAAGAGGGTTGTATTTATAGATTTTTGAAGGTAGGAATTCAATTGGCCAAGATCGATGGTCGAGTTCAAACTTGTTAGAATGAACGGTGAGAGATCGAGAATTCGAAAAGGAGGTGGAATTCTGAGAGACAGATGGAAATGAAGAGACAATTGAAAGGTGTCTCTCATAATTAAATAAGTAAATATATAATTATGTGTGAGAGAAATGAAAAGGCTTTAATTAAGTATTAAAAATATTTAATTATGTGAGAAGAGAAAAAACCTTTTAATTAAATATTAAGAATATTTAATTTTTGTGAGAAGAGTGGGAAATTTGGAAAATTATTTAATTAAATATTGAAAATATTTAATTAAATGTGGAGAAGAATATCATTTAAATTGTGAATTTAAACTTGTGATAATTAATGTAAATAAATTATAAAATCTATTTAATTAATTAAGAGGAAGGATAGCATTAATTAAATAAACTTTATTTATTTAATTAAATTAGAAGAATTGGAAAATGAACAATATAAATAAACAATTAAATTTATTTATATGTAGATGACTTAAGAATATTAATTAAATAATTCATATTTAATTAATTAATAGGTTTGATCAACCGTGACCATTTTTAGAGGTGTACAAAATCATTAGTACCAATAGTAGAAAACCCCCCAATAATGCTGACAAGGGAGAGGTATGAAAAGTACACTAAAAAGAATGCTTGAATGTAGTACATGATAAAGAACCAAGAACATCTAAATGTGTAGACATGAAAGTACAAGAAAATATAAAGGGTATGCAAACCAAGGCACACATGCATGAGAAATTTATGAAGGAAAAATTAAGGAAAACATCAACCCCCATGCCACTTTATGTCATAGTACAAGTATAATAAGTCACAAAGTGATGTGCAAGATCCCATAATATAGGTGCAATACAGAGGCACTTTATCTCGATGTGTTTACAAAATTATAAGTGCTTACAATGGAAGCTCATAATGTCAACAAAAGACACAAGACTAGAAATATATGAAGAAAATCCAAAAAGAAGCCATCCCACACAAACGAGAAGTTTCCAAGAGCTAATATGTCCAAGTAATTCACTAGAATGTGAAAACACAAAAACTTAATAAAATGTACCTAGTAATTTTTTTGATGAAAAAATCTGTAGATCTGGAAAGAGCGCTAAAAGACCTTTCCAATGTCTATCTATTTTCAAATAATGAAGTCCATATGTAAAATTTATGCCCCCATAAGCACATAAATAAAGATTTGACTTTGAATAGAAATAAATGCATAAAAAAATGAAAAATCAGGAAAAATCAACTGCACCATTGGATTGGTCTTCGAACCAGCTTTTCAACTATATTTGTTTTTGAAAATTCAAGCTCGGACGCAAAAATTATGGCCAAATGTGAATGGTGGTCCTAGACCTACACAAACACAAAGAAAAAACACACAATTAGTCCAATATGCAAGTTAGATACAACATTCCCCATGAAATCCATTTGAAATATGAAAACAAAAAATAATATGAAGAACACATTAAAAAAAGCTATTAAATCCAATTTAAATGATCAAATTGTCAATCCCATGGGGGAATTGGTGCCATTTTGATGTGGAAAATGGCCCTTTTCCAATTCCTTGCAAGCTTGATGATCAATGGTGAAGATTTGATGGTCCTTGGTGAAATTTCTCCATAAACTAGCTGTGACAAGATGAAAAATGGATGAAAATAAATAAAGATAGATGGAGATTGCTCAAAACTTGAAGATAGTAATGTTGCATGAAGTTGTGGATCCAAAATCCAAATGTGAGCCTTCTATTTATAGAAGAGAATGATGGAGAAAGAGGTAAAAGGGATGAATGTAGGACAAAAGACCAACCAATAGTAAAAGTCCACTTGTCAACATGTGAGTGGACAAAGGTGGAGCACATTTTGATGAATCTGAACATAAATGCTATTAGGTGGATATTTGAAATTGATGAAATGACAAGTTGGAGGGATAAATAAACGGAGTTAATGCCACTTGGCTCAAGGCAAAGGACATGTAAGAGGCTTTTAATGCCTTGTTGGATGTACACACCCTTTTGGAGGGATTTTTTGAATTTGAAGAATATTCCCTCCTTGAAGCCATGTTGAGAGAAAATAGGAGATTTAATAAATCAAATAAAATGATTTACTTGAGCAAGTTGCAAAAGCTAGAGGATTTGAGGGATTAAGATTAAGATTAAACAAGGTTTGATTAATTGAAAAAAAGATTAGTTGATGTGACAATTTGATTTAGATTTTTGGATTGATTTAAATCAAAGTTGAGAGGGATATAAATTTAGATTTAAATAAATAAAGTTTGATTTATTTAATTAAAGAGAAAGGTGTTAGTTTAAAATCAAATAAAGATAAATTTATTTAATTTAAATGAGATGAATTGAAAGATTAATTAAATAAAATAAATTATTTAATTAAAAGAGGGACTATAGGATTAACTAAACAAAATGATTTATTTAATTAATAGGAGATGGTGACTTAATCAGATAAATTTGATTTATTTTATTAAGAGAAGAAATATGGTGAATTTAATTAAATAAAGATTAGTTAATTAAATGACTAGTAGAGGAGATGATTCAGGATGAACTAGTGTTAGTAAAATCAAGATCAAGTAGGATCAAACTGTATATTATTCGCGTCTACATTTTTCCCCTCTTTGAAGCAATGTACTCGTTGTGTTGGTTCAAAGAATAAATTGCCAAGATGAAAATTTAAAAAAAAATCAAATTTTTCAAATGCCCCACTACTACCCCAAAAAAATAATTACACTTTTATACTACCCCCTTGAGAGATCGAAAATTTGGATTTTTGGGTGATCTCGTGAATAAAGAGGACAAACTACTCGACGGGTCTAGAAAGGGTCAAGGATGCCAAAAATATGCCAAATTGTGAAAAAATGATGCAAAACAACCCTTAGTTGGGTGAAAACTAGATCGGGGGTCCAAAACCCTAGTTGGAAAGCTAAACAAGATTAAAAAACCCTAAATTTCAAGCTTAAATAGGCCTCAAGGAGCCACTTCCAATTCATTTGCACATTCAACAGTTTAGAGATTTAGCCTTTTTTTAGCACTGGCCACTGTTCGAGATGGTGCGATGAGTGCTTCCACATCACATTTCAGAGCAAGTGTGAGTGTACCAGTATCTACCAAGTGCAGGATCATCGGTATGTGACCCTTACCTGACTCGTTGTTTCATTTTTTGTGCACATTAATTAGGGTCCAAATTCAAACTGAGTCAGGCAGTGTTGTTTGGTGTTGTTGAAAGTGTTAAATCAATGTCACATGACCTTAGAGCATTCCGCTATTGAATCTTGCATCGTAGTGGTCTAGTTTAGATATTAGGGTTTAGGCTTCAAAATCCACTACATATGCAAATTGTGCTACGATGGTGCAATTAGGAATTTAGGTTTAGGGCTCAAAATGGTTCACGGTCAAATTGCAATGTGACGATGTAGTTTGGAATTTAAAGGATTCCAGTGGCACAATTTGGGACTTTCAAATAGTGTCACACTCGTAAAAAGTGATGTATTTTTTGTTTCAGTCATGAAAACTCCAAATGGGATCGCAACTTTTAATGAAACTTGACATTGTGACTTTACTGGTGCGGGAGGATGCATAGATTTTACATTCATGAGCGCACAGGTCCCTAGTACTTAGTAGATTGGTTGGATTGCATGAGCTACTCCAGGAGCACCTTGGGATGATAGGGCTATGGTACGTCGCCTATGCACCTCCTGTATGGACACACCTGGGTATGAAGACAGAACTAGCAGAGCGATGGCACAGTGAGATATCATCGTTTCACTTGCCTACAAGCGAGGTGACAGTGACTCTGGAGGATGTCTGGTGCATTCATCGATTGTCAGGAGAGAGGCTTGCTTTGATGTTATGGGCCTTGACGAGATCATTTTTTCTAAGGGATAGATTGAGCTGGAGTGGTACAAGATCTCAATGCCCAAATTTTGATTGATTGTCACTGCAATCATCTCAAGCCTTGTGGCACCAAATCAGCATGACCAATACTTTAGTCTGGGATGGGGTCTTACCTGGGAGTAGATGCTCCATCAGAGAGAGTGATTTGCGTGGGGTCCAGTGATGCTGGCCTCACTTTACCATGATCTACACAAGTTTTCCTACTTGGACAACAGAGCCATCAGCTTCAGAGTGACACTTTTGCACATTTGGGCTTGGGAGCACATTGTCGTCCTTCATCCACGAGTCACACCGGTTGACATGAAGCCAAATGATCCTGCAATCTGGTAATATAGAGGGGCCTTGAAATTTACCCATACAAGAGCGACTGACATCCCTCAGTGGAGGAGGGTGATTGATGAGATGGTAGTCTTTACTTGAAGGCCTTGGCTGGGTATGCTCACTTGGTATGACAATGTTCAACAACTCTTCTTTTCCAGATAGGACAAAATTATGCAGGGTAGGGATCATACAATGATAGAGCGTTATTTGCCAAATCGGGTGGCCAGACAATTCAGAGATACACATTACAAACCCAATGACTAGTAGATGGCCATATTTGCATGTCCTATGAGGGAGACCACATGGGGTCGATCGATCCCAATTAAGGATGTAGTTACCTCATTCAGACAACTGGTGGCTAGGCCATGGCCATATGACCCAGGTCAGGCAAATGGACGTGATACATAGGCATATATTGATTGGTTCAGGCCACCAGTCAAATTGACAGTGCTCAGGGTAGCCTTAGCATGATGGAGAGCCAGGGGTAGGACGGTAGGTCAGGGATGAGGGGGATCACCCCCTCACTAGCCATAGTAGAGAGTCCAAAAAACACTACCCCATGACAATCAGAGAGATCAGCAGCCACAACAACCACCACAACCAGATGCCGGAGACACCCAGATATAATAGTTACAGGGGCTACAAGTGCAGGTTCAGGAACTTACAATCGAGAGGGACCAGTCCAGACAATAGGTTCAAGCCCTCACCATAGAGAGGGATTAGGATAGGTTAGAGTGGGATCAAGAGGTGGGCAGGAGATGATAGTTAGAGAGTATGGCTACTACATCTCAAGATAGGATAGTCTCAATATGGATGTACCATGAGGATGTTAGAGAGGTAGAGTATTACAAGCCACATTATCGACATGCCACATTATCGACAAACCATACCAAAAAGGGCCTGAGTGCCAAAGTACTCTCAGTAGACAGGAGGAGACAAGCAAAGGACCGGGTTGAGAGACAGGTAGGTGAGGGGAGTAGCCAACAGGACTAGCTACCATAACATCTTTTTGATTGGCACTATTCTTTGAGATCCACAGGCTTCATTTTTTATAGTCCTGTGGGCACTGTATACTTGATTGATACACATACATTTGATCCTGATTTTGTACCATGGCATTTATATTTTTTTTGAGAGATATATATATGATCAATCGATTCATTTATGAGATTTGTCTTATTTTATTTATGCATTATGGATGGATTCTTCTTTATGTATGATTTATGATATGCAGATGTTTATGGATGCACATGGTTATGAATGCATTTGTTTTTGTATATTTTCTATGTAATTTATGATGATAATGTATTGATATGTGGATGCAAATGTTTTTATATCATTTTCACATATGATGTGATGATGCATAAATGGATGATGCAAATGTATGGTTTATGAGATGCTTAACAAACCTATATGATATCCTAAATGATAATGGTTTAGGGCTTGATTATGCGATATATGCAATGATATATAAATGCAATGTTTGTATTTTTCCTTATGCATTTATGATGATGATATATGGATGTAATGATGTTGTTTATATGATCATGATATGTAAATACAATGTAATAATGCGAAATGATTATGGTGATGTTATGATATGATATGACCTATGATATTTATGGTTTATGATATGCAATGATTATGATTATGCATTGTGATTTATGATATGTGGATGAAATGGTATAAATGCAATGATATGAATGCAATTATTTCTTAAGATACTTAGAATAATAGATCTAGATTAGTCTTCATAACTTAAGATGATAATGTATGATGATGTGATATGAAATGTAATGTGATTATGACATGTAAATGATCATGAAATGATGGTGATATGAGATGATTATGTTTCATACTATGGAAAAAATATGAATGTTTTATTATATTCCTATGCAATGATTCGTGAATGCAATGTTATGATATGAAATAATGTACTATGACATGCAATGATTTGTAATGATATGATGTCATGAAATGATTATGACATGATTTATGAAATATAAATGATTATGATATGTAATGATACTATTATGAAGTGATATGTCTATGATATGAATACCTATTGATACATAATAATTTATGATGTGTAATGATTATGATGTGCTATCCGATGTTGTGACATGAAATGACTATGCAATGATATGCGATTGATTATGATATGAATGAATGCATTTAGAATATGAGGTGTATGTATGCCAATGATTTGTGGATGCAGGATGGATGCATTAGTGATGCTTTTGGTTAACTTTCATGGTACCATGTTAGCACAAAGAGAAGAAAGAAAAAAAGGAATGGTGACAAGAGGATCCAACAAGTCCATGATCTACAAGACTTTATTAGAGATGATGAATGATGAGGATGTTGTTCCTATCAGGAATTGGGATTTTAAAAGGGCTTACTTACCTTATGTTTGATAACACACATAGGCACGATGCATCAGGGTATAAAGAACTAGGATGGTGGTGCACCTAGCGTTATGGAATTTGACTTGACAATGAGATAGGAGTAATCTTGTTCACACATGACATACATAAACCTTGTTAGGATGTACTTTAGATATTTCAAACATCTTGGACCAAAAAATGGAAAGGTAAAACCTAACAATGTAATAGTCAACAAGCTATTCAAAACACCTTCCATATACACCTAATAAAGAAAGTATTCACCAAGATTATATTACAATAATATCCAACAAGCACAAAAAATAAAAAGATAATGATTGTTTCCCCATTCATTTCTCTCTAAGTATTTTTGTTTAGACATCATCAAGAGGTCATTGGAATGAGCGCAATAAGATAAATCAAAAGACATAGATTAAGTACAGAAACAAGCTAATGTTCTTCATACTGCTAGCCAAGACTAAACTATGGTGATGCCTGATATTGATGTCCATTGTAGGAAGGATGCATCCTAGTACATGATGTTATTAGATGATTTTGGGATTTGATTGGATGATGAGATATTAATACCAAGAGTTGACCAACTTGTTTACTTACTGACCTAGACTTGAGACTTTGACGATTAGGTTTCTACTTCTGAACCTGCTAGAGTTGTTTATGACTGTTTCACCAAAGGTTGAGGTTGACAATGATTTATTATGAGTGATTTTTATTTCGGGTGAAAGCGAGATGAGATGGATGGATTTTTTCAAATTTTTGGATGTTTTTGGTGTTTTTTGAATGTTTTGAGGCTGTTTTGGTATTTTCAAGATGTTTTACAAATGTTTTGATTTTTGAATTTTCCAATGTTTTGATGTTTTTGAGATTTTGACCAAGAACCTAACCTAAAGACCTATCCTAGGGGTCTCGGGGCCTGATCAAAGATTAGCCTTTCCTACGTTATACATGCAGAGACCACGTAGTTCGACTAACACAAACTCGCTTATTGATGAACAAATGGATTGTCAATTTATTATGATGAACTCCTAAAGGAATGACCTATTTCTTGGGGCCCAAATCAAAGATTAGCCTTGCCTAATTTCAAGCTTAGAGATGATGTAGTTCGACAAGATGACTATTATTTTTTACATTTTTGGATTTTTGACATGTTTTTGGATTTTTTGATTTTAACGAAGAATTCAAGGATATACACGAATCTGATCCGAATGTAGGTGAAAGAAAATTCTCCCTACGTGGTGTGATAGAATACTTCAATATAGGCAGGGAAAACTGACCTTAGGAATGTGCCAAGTAGTACTAGGGTGGAACATGATATGAACACATAATCAAGCTATGATGTGGATGTGGATGAGTGATGGACAGGGATATGGAAGTGTAATGGATGAATGATGTAAGGCAATGCGTAGGTGATGCAAAACAAGTCGTAGAGATCATGGTGGATGGAGGGTGCTTTATTTACACATGGTGCCTATTTTCCAGGTTTTCACCAAGGTACTTGTCCAAAGTGCCACCGAAGTGGTTTTCACTAGAGGATGATTTTTATCTTTAATGTTTTTAATCCTTTTTTTGTTTTCTTTGGATTTTTATATTTTTTGATTTTTTTGCATTTTTAGTTTTACCCTTAAGAGATCAGGCATAATTTTTTTTGAGATGGGAGCTATTCATGGGTTCCTATAGAGGCTCCCCTTTGGGTGTTGATAGTTGATATGCCCCTAACTTGTAGCTTGTTGTGATGATGAAGGGTCCCAACCAATTAGGTTCAGACTTTCCCTTGCTATTTGGATTTGGCATGTTCTTATGATTCTCCTTCAATACCAATTCTCCTACTTGGAAGGTCTGTCTCTTGATCTTCTTATTGTAGCTTCGTTTAAGATGGTTTTGGTAGACTTCCAAATGGTTTAAGGCATCCATGTGTCACTCATCTAGTAGTTCCAGATTGTTTAATCATGAGACCTGATATTCTTCATCTATAATGAGGTTTTGCAGTGATATTCTTAGGGATGGGAGCTTGATCTCAATGTGGAGGATGGCTTATGATCCATAGACTAGGGAGAAAGGGATTGCACCTATTTGTGTGTGGATTCTTGTTTGGTAGGCCCATAGGGTGGGGTTCAACTCTAAGTGCCAATCATGACCAGCTTCATTGACTGTCTTTTTGAGGATTCTTAAGATGGTTTTGTTTGTAGCCTCGGCTTGGCCGTTACCCTGGGGGTAGTATGGAGTAGAAAAGCACTGTTGGATATTGAATTTTTGGCATAGGTATCGAACATCCTGATTTTTGAAAGGTGTCCTATTATCTAAATTAATGGCTTGAGGGACACCATAGCTACAAGTGAGGTAATTCAAGATGAACTTGGAAATTTTCTTTCCTATAATATAGGTCATTGGTATGGCCTCTACCCACTTTGTAAAGTATTCCATGGTGATAATGATGAACTTATGTCCACTGGATGAGGTGGAGGTGATTTTTCCAATGAGATCGAACCCACAATGTGAAAAGGGCCAAGGTGTTACAATCGGTTGGAGCTCCTGAGCTGGTGCATGAATGAGGTCCACATGTTGTTGACATTGCAAGCACTTCTCAACATATTTGTGGACTTCCTTCTCTATTTTTGACCAATAGTACCATGTTCTCAACAACTTCTAGGCCAAGGTCATACCACTCGAATGTGAACCACATATGCCATTATGTACCTTTGTTGAAGTATTCAAAGCTTCCTCAGTGTCTAAGCACTATAATAGGGTTCCCTAAATAATCCTACGGTATAGGGTGTCACCTAGGATAACAAAACAAGTTGACTTCTTGACAAAGGTTTTCTTAAGGTTCGAAGTGATATCAACAGGGATGACTCCCATTCTTAGATAAGTGTATATGTCATGATACCATGGGTTACCATGACCAACAATTTCACACAAAAATTCATACTCTGGTACCTTGTGTTGGTGTTTTAAAATGCAAACCAACTAGGCTTTGAAACTCTCTAAGAGGTAGCCAACCTCTATATTAAAGAACCACAAAGGCTAGTGGCCAACTGACAAGATTTAGTAAAAGACTAACATCTCCTACACTTCTGGCTCTACAGGACCAAGTTGGGTAAACCTATCCAATGCCAAAAAATTAATTCACCCATACACTGACATTGCTTTATAAAGCAGATAATTCCCAATGAAAAAACACTAAGGGAAGCATTGACAACTTCAAACTTGGCTAAATTCTCAGTAACTCAACCCTCTCTCAGCCATTGGAAAGAAGGACATACAAAAAACCAAATAGTAAGATTAAGAATGATTTCAAGCATTTATAAAATGTTTCTGAGATGCACAAAACTAAAAAATAGATCAGTGCCAATTCTGGGCCATGGAGTCAAACACATAAAATGAACTCCCCAGCAAACAAACTTCAACTAGTGGATTTAAATTGCTAATGCTTTGCATCAACTGTTAGTGTCTTGCACCAACAATCCCTCTCTTATTATCAGTCAAATTCTCTTTATCAAATCACATCTACACACCTGGAATCACAATCACCTGCTCAAAGCATTTTAACCATTTCTTTGAAACAAAACAATGAACAGACAAAAAAATCTCATGAAATTTGAGATGATAAACTCAAAGAAACTTTGTATTATTAAATTTATATGACTAAAAGTGTATAAATATGGAGACAGTCTGATCATATTCATGAATGTACAAACACCTTCATGATTTAATTTGCATAAACTGGTTGTATTTACTCATTAATTCAGAAAATTACAACTTACAAACTTAAGAAATAACTCATAATTATCAATTCTCTATCTACCTAGCCCAAGAACAAAAACCCAGAACCCCCTTTACAAATGAGAAAAGAAGACAAGATATAGAAGAAGAGAAGCACACAAGAGCAGCCCTAAATCTGATCTGGAAATGCCATCTAGAAGCATCATTCTTGTTGATCAAACTGAAAAGAATATCTCATCTCTCTTCCTTTGTTGCAAAAAACTTATTCTCTCAAAACTGCCTTTGCTCATCATTGCCTTACAACTAAAAATCTGCTCATATGGAGAATCTCCATCATTCACCCAACTACTGGAAAATACCTCTGCTTGCCCGTGAAAACTCACTTTTTTGTTCTTTATTTGTTGCACATTATATTTGTCAAAATATTAAAGTTTTGCAACTTCAATATTTATCCCTTTTGACTTTATTTCAATTCCCCAAAAAAGATAATGTTTCACATTGAAATTCTCCCAAATATAAAATGAATATAAAATTCACTTTACATAGTACCCACGGTGAATATTTAATTCATGCTACATTTAAAATATTTCACCCCCGTGGATAAAAATACTCCATCTCCCTTATCTGTTTACCATCCAAATGACAACTTATAAAAATGATTTCTCCCATGTTGTTCACTTTACAATTTAAAATATTTGCTAGCAATAATTGAAATTTTTACCATACAATATTTGGTGAAGACCATTGTCTACGGGCCACTGGAATATTTCACCCGCCCCCACCAAAATTGTCAAATTTGCCCATCATATTTGGAGGCAATTTAAAATTTCATCGGGCCTCATATTTTTAATGAAGTATTTCCCTATAATACTTTACTTATAAAAGTGAAAACCATATTTTACCCTGCATGAAACATCACTTGGGCCCACCATTTATATTTTCCCCCGAACAATTAAATTATATTTGAGAATTTCAAATATAATTTCAACTTTAAAAACTACCACATTTTAACAAATACCTCACCTTTATGTGCCTCGCATACCTCGCACCTCTTCTTCCAATGTCATCATAACTCCCACGAGGCTTATGAGCAAGGGTTGAGATTGCTCTGTGCCCTAATCTCACCTGTTCATGCTCCCTCAGGCATTCCTCCTCTTACTTTGTTGGGTGCACGTATCCTACCATCTGAATCTTGCTGAAAGCTTTTAAATCCTTATCAAAAAATTCATTTTATCTCCCTACTTTTGGTCCAAGCCCAGGCCCATTCAATCTATTCCAAAGCTCCAACAACATGCTCGATGGAAACTTTCTCATGCCACTCTCATATTTGCATTTTATTTTTTACATTTTCATAACCTGCTCCAATGCATGCGCCCCTTCAATCTCCCTGTTGCTCGTGCCTCTATTGAGTCCTCCATCAACATTTGCCTGAAAGTTTCTAAAACCTTTTCAACAAATTCATTATGCATGTCCTGCAGTGGCGGCGTTCCATGAGAATAAATTTACTTGAGGCACTTTGGCAAATATTTCATGTGCCCATCCATGCTTTCATGGATCCCTAACTCCAAGCTACGCCCATCTCTGCTCTTCATAATAATAATACAAAGGAAACAAACAAAATCCCTTCATCCTTCACATGGCGCGAGCCCTGCATTTGCTTGAGAGTTTCTAAAGTCTTTTCAACATACATTTTGTGCGCATTCTGCTCGAGGCAGCCACGACCCTTGTTCTCTACAAGTATTTCTTTGATGGATGAGTATAATATCTGCTCCAGGCCATGCATCTTGCTCCTCACACATGGTCACGTACCTTAACTCCATTTTAAAATGAATGGTTGCTCCTCAACAATAATGGTGGTTTCCTTGCATTCAATTAATATGGTCAATGGCGCCCTCCCTCAACTGCTATAAATCACTCTCTCTTGAAAATTGTTGAGGCATTATGAACACATTCACTGTGTGCCCGTGCAACAATCACTATGGCACCCTTGGAGCTTTGTATTTAACAGAGGAGCTCTGTCAAACAGGTCACTTACCTTGCCTATGCTTCTAATTTTCATGGTAACTACCCTCACCATTTGTAGCTATAGCCACCTCCCATCAAACCTTTTCAAAATAAAAGAATCTTTATTTCATTATGCAGCAAATTTGATCATTTCACATCTCTCACTATACACCATATGGAGCCATTTCTCAGTTGTTGTTGTAGTTGTCTGAATATTATTAAAATTTATCAATTCTTGTTTGGAAAGAAGAGCAATAACTATTTTTTACTATCCATCAACATTCATTGGCTTCATTAAAATTTAATGCAAGCCTCGAGTTCTTCATTTTGTTGTTTCAACTGTTGCTTTGGAGACAAAATACCTTGCTACTACAACTCTTAAATAACATTATTTTCAATGGTGCTTCCAAAGTGATATATTTTATACCCTCTGAGATGTTGTTTGATAAGTGTGGCTCTTCATTCAAACAACCTTTGCAAACCTTTTTCGTCAAGTGATTATGGTATTTTCTCTACAGTGATTTAATATCTTTATTATTATTTGAAACTTCATTGAAGATATAATTCTTCATTTTTTAGATAAATACATATTACATGAATTCCTTATCAAGTTTAATCTTGTGCTTCCATTTAATCATGAAGGACAATCTATAATATAATCCCAATTTGCAAGTGAATTGTCAATCATGAGAATTCCTTGCAATTGACTTATTTAGTGCAACCATGAATAAGTCCCTTTGTACTTGAAAATCATTCATTTATAATTGAAAATGAACTTATTTCTCTTTTCACCCATGCACCCATAATTAAAAGAGGATATTCATCCTTCATAACTATGCAAACCATGTCGGGCCCCAAGTGGGTCCGGCTAAAAAAAAAATCTTTTTCAAACAAGCTTTACACTCAAACGATTTGACACTGCCTTTTGAATGCTTTTGAAGTTGAAAAACGAATTGGGTCTTCATCAAAATCTATTTTCTGACACTCTTGGAAAATAGGAAAAACTGACCCAGTGGGCTCTGGAATTAATCTGGGAAACCAGTCAAATGACCTCGTGAAGCAATGATAACTTGCAGACATGCAAAGATTTGATCTAAGAATACATTGCAAAATATGGATTAGAAAAAAATGTCACGAGGTGAAAAATATTAATCGGCAAAGTTACTCAGTCAAACTTTTTTGAAACAATAGTTGTTCTGCACCAATTGAAACTCATTCAACTGCCAATTTGTAAAAATAGTGAATCAACTGATGGTGAGCTTCCATCAGACATACAAGTTCATTAAGGTACCCCGAGAATGTGTGCAAAAGGAATTCGCTTGAATCATCATTGATCAAAAGTTATTAACGATCAAAGTTGACCACTTAGAAAGGCTGTCAAGAATGCAGATGTGAAACCGAGCAAACTGCATTAGGTTTCAACTTATTAAAAATAACAAATCAGATCATGAGGCTCTGAAAACTGACACCCAAGATCATTTAGGTATGGAGAAAACAATACAACACTCATTTTGACTTGACAGTCATCCAGTTGCAAAATACAAGCTCAAACAGGATGCAACTTTGCGAAACTGAACGTTTGTAAACAACAAAAAAGCGTCAAAACCCTCCAACTTCACTTTTTGAAACTATGTCAAAACTTATTTTGGGAAGCTAAAAATTGACATGAATATTCACATATATCAATTGAATGTCTACAAATGGGTTTTGCACAAATATCAACAGCTTTCAAATTATAAGCCTCCAAAGTGGGTCACCTAAGCAGATTCTTCAGGTGCACTCATTGAAAGTGCAGAAGCAAAAATTTGAAATGGGCATCTCAAATTTGTAAAATTTGAGAGTGCCATCAGTGGCTCCGACTGGGGATGTATGCCCATTGTGGGCATAGCAAGATTCCAGATCTCTAGAGAGTAGACCAAAAGTTGAGTTTGTCATGTGTCCTCAAACTATTCCTTATTTAACCTTGTTTTCTAATTTCATCTAATGACCCCATGCCACCAAATGAAAAATGGGAATCGACATTTACCTCTGCCAAATACAATTCTGTAGAAAGAGTTGATCCCCCTCAATCTATGTTTGCCTTTGTCATACCACAGTAAGATAGGTGACCTTCTTACAAGCAGAAAAATGTGGTGACCACTAAAATTTTCCTAATTACAAACACTGCCACTAACATTCTTCTTAACTTTTCTGAGCATACCACTACCAATATAATCTCTATCAATCTTCATTGTATAATCAATCTTCAACTTCAATCTTTCATCATAACATGACACATGTGTGTTATATTCATTATATGAAATATGTTCATAATGGAAACAACATTTCTTGTTATTCATCTCATTGTCATGTTCTATAAAAATACCTTCTAGCTGAATTGGAAACTAAAAAATTTCAAACTCCTCCAAGTAGTTGGCATCATGATGTTCAACCTTACCTACAACACCTATTTCAAATGTAAAACAGTCAGGAAATGCCCTCAAGGAATTCATCAAATTGTTCATTTGCTTTCTCAAGACTACATTCCAACCATGTGTGAAAGGCATCATTAGAACTCTCAACAAAGAGTGGATTATTTCTCCACCAATAAGTTTCATCATTTATCATCTCTAGTGAAGATGGAGTCTCATCAAACAATGGATTTTTCATTATATTCATTTTTGACATAAGAGTCTCAACCTCCTTGGCATGAATGTCCAAATCCTTCAAGTCATCATTGCACTCAAACTCACTGCAATCACTAGAAGAGCAGATAGTCACATCTTCAACTTCATTCCCATCCTTAGATTGTTTAGTACACACATTTGAAACTTCTTCCATGTCCACATAATCTGAGAGTGAAATCATATCCTCTGCATCTTGCATGCTAATGTTATCCTTATCTGATATAAAAAAATTCAGGTCTACTTCATTCAAGCTAGTATGGCCAACATAAGAAAAATCAGCATGATCACCCTTATGTGCTTGAACATGCCCCATGATACTAAGCTCAGTATTGATAAAGCTTTCAATCTTGGTAATATTGTAATCAGGATTACACGGTTCTAGCACACTGAATGATGAATACATTATCTCATTACCACTCTTATCTTCAAACAAATTACCAAATTCATCAGAACCATAGGACTGCAAATGGACCCTCTTTGTGATATCATCACTAGAACAACCAGTAGTTCCATTACATGGTGTGATATGCCAAGCATTTGAAACTGTTTCCATCTCTTTATCAGCTGTGTTATGTAGCATATTTAAAACTTCATGACTGCAATCCATAGGTGCATACATCCCATTATTTGGATTCTCACTAAACTGTTTCCCATTAACATGAGGATTAGTCACAGCTTGGGATTAGTCTTCTTCACTCACATCATCATTTGAGTCATATGACTACACTCCGCACTGATCAAAAGGCTTTGTAATGTCAAGGCAATCTGAAAGTCCATCAAACTGTTTCATATTACTAATGGGTAATAATGCTGATCTTAGATCCATATGATTGTCACTATGCACAACTTGATCATTCACAACTGAATTCCTTCCTTCATTAGTGTGCACTTCATCAGCCTTCCTATGTAGAGTTGACACTTCCATCTTTTCTTCACATAAAAAGTCGTGAGCATTAAAAACATAAACATGTTCATCACCTTCTTCACCATTCCCATCACTATGTTCATGATTAACAAATTGAACACACATATGTTTGTGTTCAAAGTCTTCATCATTGAAAGAATCAACATACTCCACCAATGGAAAATCTGAATTATATTCGAAGTTTGCATCAAATGCAATTGGATCATTTACTTGTGGACATGTGACTTCATGAGCAATCATGTATTTACATTCTTGAGGTGAAGAAAGTGCCTCCATATTATCGTCATAAGAGCATTCATAATCAGTGGAAGAGTAATTAATTTGACTTTCATCAGCATCCTCATCACAAGAAGACTTATCACTACATAAACCATGCTCAGATTCCTCAAAATAAGTTCTTGAACTTCTATCTTCAATATCTCGATCATTGATATGTGAGGAGATGCCATCAACAATTGCATCATTTTTACTGACTGAAACATGACATGGAATGATGTATTTCATCTCTTCTATTTCTTTATCACACAAGATATTGCAAGAAAAAAATTCATGCATATTCATTTTTTCATCATACCATGTATCTTCCTCTTCATTACTGCTGCAAGGATCTGCACATGTGCTGATCGTAAGCTGATTACACTTAATGTCCTCATTCATACAACAAATATCTTCATATTCTAACACACTCTTTTCATTCTTGTGTATCATGTTCTGAATTTCTTGAAACAAACAACTACTACCTTCATTTTGAGACACCACATTTTGTGTAGATTGTGATGATAGAGGAATTGAAGGCGCTTCATTACCACCTTGACAAGTACTTCTATTATCTGATTCATGAGTTCTATTTGCATGAGATGTGTTAGGATGACCAACACTCACAACCTTATGTCCTTTCATCATTGAGAGACTCAAATTATTCTCAATATCTATAGCCATCTGACATGCTTGGTGCAGGGTTGTAGGCTCTTTATCCCTCAATAGATAACTTATATTTTTGTCAAATTCTCCTAAGTACGTAACCAAACATTCAACATCATTTGGCCTTATGTGTTTTGGTATCTCTCTTATGATCATTGAAAATCTGAGATTAAAAGATGGGACTAACTCATCTTTTCCTTTCTCCATGTTCATGAAACTTTTCCTTATCAAAACAGGGTTAATCCTTTCTCCAAACTATTCCATGAACACTGCCTTGAGCTATTACCATGAATGAACGAAAGAGGCTGGTAAATAAGAGAACCAGTCTCTTGCATCTCCTCTCAAGGATTGAACAAATAACCTCATGATCACATCCTTGTGATCAATATCATAATCATCCATCACATTACTAAACTCTTGCAGATGTTTATTTGTTGATTCAACCTTATCACCCATGAACCTTGGTAACTTATTTCTGACTTTAGTCAGAATTTCATCTGGGTAACCACTAAGGCCACTAAAATTGATAGCTCTATACCTTCTAATGTTGAAACTTCTTTGAAAATCTGGTTGGGACTGATCACAAACTATAGTTCCATTCGGAACCATACTAGGGTGTATGTATTGAGGCATCTTGATATGCCTTTTTCAAATTTTACATATCAACTCTATAGTTGATCTCATCCATTGCCCTATTTCTATCTTTCATCATGATCTTAGAATATCATAATACATAATTCCAATGTATCTAAGCCTAAGATCTATTTAGTGGGAAAATTTAAAACAAACATACTTCTCCAACATAGCACATAGGCTGAAAATTACAACTTAGAAGTATGCAAACTAAATATTACTGTCCTTTCCCTCTTTTAGTGCTAATCACTCAATAGGGAACCAAATTTTTTCCTAAGATGCTCAAATATGGTTTTCATATACAATTTTCTTGAAAACCAAGAATGAAGAATACCTGGAAACTTTGCAGCTGCTGCAAGTTATCTTCTTGACTGGAAATATTTGTAGATCTAGAACTTTCTTCAAATTTTCAACAAGTTCTATTAACAAAATCGCCACCTCTTTTCATAGAGGATTGAACTTGAAATATTATGAACCTCTTTCACATTTAAACTTATTTTTGAGTTCCTTCCACTAGTAGAGCACCACAGATTGCAAAACTATTCAGGTTCACTGCAACAAATTTTTTAGGCTTGAAATCCTTATGTACTTGAACTAAATTTAAAATGGCAAACAATAATATGACTCTATAACCATCTGCAATTGGAGATTCAAAATTTTCCTACCACAGTTGCCATTTTGTTGGTGTTTTAAAATGCAACCCAGCTAGGCTTTGAAACTCTCTAAGAGGTAGCCAACTCTATATTAAAGAACCACAAAGGCTAGTGGCCAAATGACAAGATTCAGTCAAAGACTGACATCTCCTACACTTCTGGCTCTGCAGGACCAAGGTGGGTAAACCTATCCAATGCCCAAAACTTAATTCACTCACTGACATTGCTTTATAAAGCAGATAATTCCCAATGAAAAAATAGTAAGGGAAGCATCGACAACTTCAAACTTGGCTAAATTCTAAATAACTCAACCCTCTCTCGGCCATTGGAAAGAAAGACATACAACAAACCAAACAGTAAGATTAATAATGATTTTTCATTTATAAAACGTTTTTGAGATGCACAAAACTGAAAAAATAGATCAGTGCCAATTTTGGGCCATGGAGTCAAACACATAAAATGAATTCCCCAACAAATAGACTTCAACTAGTGGATTTAAATTTCTAATTCCTTGCATCAACTGTCAGTTTCTTACACCAACAATCCCTCTCTTATTATCAATCAAATTCTCTTTATCAAATCCCATCTGCACACCTAAAATCACAATCACCTGCTCAAAGCATTTTAACCATTTCTTTGAAACAGAACAATGAACAAACAGAACAATCTGATGAAATTTGAGATGATAAACTCAAAGACACTTTGTATTATTAAATTTATATGACTAAAAGTGTACACATATGGAGACAATCTAATCATATTCATGAATGTGCAAACACCTTCATGATTTTATTTGCATAAACTGGTTGTATTTACTCATGAATTCAGAAAATTACAACTTACAGACTCAATAAATAACTCAGAATTTTCAATTCTCTATCTACCTAGCCATAGAACAAAAAATCAGAACCCCCTTTATAAATGAGAAAAGAAGACAAGATATAGAAGAAGAGAAGAAAACAGGTGCAACCCTAAATATGATTTGGAAATTCCATCTAGAAGCCTCATTCCCGTTGATCAAACTGAAAATAATATCTCATATCTCTTCCTTTGCTACAACAAACTAATTCTCTCAAAACTTCCTTTTCTCATCATTGTCTTGCAACTGAAAATCTGCCCATGTGGAGAATCTCCATCATTCACCCAACTACTGGAAAATACCTCTGCTTGCCCGTGAAAACTCACTTTTTTGTTCTTTACTTGCTCCACATTAAATTTGTCCAGATATTAAAGTTTTGCAACTTCAATATTTATCCCTTTCGACTTTATTTCAATTCCCCAACAAAGAGAATGTTTCACATTGAAATTCTCCCAAATATAAAATGAATATAAAATTCATTTCACATAGTACCCGCGGTGAATATTTAATTCATGCTACATTTAAAATATTTCACCCTCGTGGATAAAAATACTCCACCTCCCTTATATGTTTACCATCCAAATGACAACTTATAAAAATAATTTCTCCCATGTTGTTCACTTTACAATTTAAAATATTTGGTAGCAATAATTGAAACTTTTACCATACAAGATTTGTTGAAGACCACTGTCTACGGGCCACTGGAATATTTCACCCACCCCACCAAAATTGTCAAATTTTCCCACCTTTATGGAGGCAATTTAAAATTTCACCGAGCCTTAATGAAGTATTTCCCTATAATACTTTACTTATAAAAGTGAAAACCATATTTTACCCTTGCATGAAACATCACTTGGGCCCACCATTTATATTTGCCCCCGAACAATTAAATTATATTTGATAATTTCAAATATAATTTCAACTTTAAAAACTACCCCATTTTAAAAAATACCTCACCTTTATGTGCCTCGCGTACCTTGCACCTCTTCTACCAACGTAATCATAACTCCCGCGAGCCTTGCGAGCAAGGGTCGAGATTGCTCTTTGCCCTAATCTCACCTGTTTATGCTCCCTTAGGCATTCCTCCTCTTACTTTGCTGGGTGCACATACCCTACCATCTGCATCTTCTTGAAAGCTTCTAAATCCTTATCAACAAATGCATTTTATCTCCCTAATTTTGGTCCAATCCCGTGCCCATTCAATATGTTCCAAATCTCCAACAACATGCTCAATGGCTGTTTTCTCACGCCACTCATATTTGCATTTTATTTTTTACATTTTCATAACCTTCTCCAATGCGCATGCCCCTTCAATCTCCCTACTGCTCGTGCCTCCATTGAGTCCTCCATCATCATTTACCTGAAAGTTTCTAAAACCTTTTCAACAAATTCATTATGCATGTCCTGTGGTGGTGACGTTCCATGAGAATATATTTAATTGAGGCACTTTGGCAAATATTTCATGTGCCTGTCCATGCTTTGACGGATCCTTGACTCCAATTCGCACCCCTCTCTACTCTTCATAATAATAATACAAAGGAAACAAACAGAATTCCTCCACCCTTCACATGGCACGAGCCCTGCATTTTCTTGAGATTTTCTAAAGTCTTTTCAACATACATTTTATGTGCATTCTGCTCCAGCTAGCCACGACCCTTGTTCTTTGCAAATATTTCTTTGATGGATGAGTATAATATCTGCTCCAGGCCGCGTATCCTGCTCCTTGCACATGGTCACGTACCTTGACTTCATTTTAAAATGAATGGTTGCTCCTCAACAATAATGGTGGTTTCCTTGCATTCAATTAATATGGTCAATGGCGCCCTCCCTCGACTGCTACAAATCACTCTCTCTTGAAAATTGTTGAGGCGTTATGAACAAATTCATTGTGTGCTCATGCAACAATCACTATGGCACCCTTGGAGCTTTGTATTTAACAAAGGAGCTCTGTCAAATAGGTCGCTTACCTTGCCTATGCTTCTAATTTTTATGCATACATTTTATCACTTATTTTTCTTGGTAATTGCCCTCATGATTTGTAGCTAGAGCCACCTCCCATCTGACCTTTTCAAAATGAAAGAATCTTTTTTTCATTCTGCAACAGATTTGATCATTTCACATCTCTCAATACACACCATATGGATCCATTTCTCAGTTGTTGTTGTATTTGTCTTAATATTATTAAAATTTATCAATTCTTCTTTGGAAAGAAGAGCAATAACTAATTTTCACTATCCATCAACATTCATTGACTTCATTAAAATTTAATGCAAGCCTTGAGTTCTTCATTCTGTTGTTTCAATTGTTGCTTTGGAGATAAAATAACTTGCTACTACAACTCTTAAATAAAATTATTTTCAATGGCACTTCCAAAGTGATATATGTTATACCCTCCGAGATGTTGTTTGATAACTATGGCCCTTCATTCAAACAACCTTTGCAAACCTTTGTCATCAAGTGATTTTGGTATTTTCTCTACAGTGATTTAATATCTTTAATATTATTTGAAACTTCATTGAAGATATACTTCTTCATTTTTCAGATAAATTCATATTACATGAATTCCATATCAAGTTTAATCTTGTGCTTCCATTTAATCATGAAGGACAATCTCTAAAATAATCCCAATTTGCAAGTGAATTGTCAATCATGAGAATTCCTTGAACTGCCTTATTTAGTGCAACCATGAATGAATCCCTTTGTACCTGAAACTCATTCATTTATAATTGAAAATGACCTTAGTTATCTTTTCACCCATGCACCCATAATTAAAAGAGGATATTCGTCCTTCATAACTTTGCAAAGCATATCGGGCCCCAAGTGGGTCTGACTAAAAAAAAAATCATTTTCAAAATATATTTACACTAAAATGATCTGACACTACCTTTTGAGTGCTTTTGAAGTTGAAAAACGAACTGGGTCTTCATCAAAATTTGTTCTCTAACACTCTTGGAAAATGGGAAAAACTGACCTAGTGGGCTTTGGAATCAATCTGGGAAACCAGTCAAATGACCTCGTGAAGCAATGAGAACTTGCAGACATGCAAACATTTGATTCGAGAATACATTGCAAAAGACGGATCAGAAAAAAAATTCACGAGGTGAAAAATATTAATCTACAAGTTACTCAATCAATCTTTTATGAAACAATAGCTATTCTACACCAATTAAAACTCTATCAACTGCCAACTTGTAAAAATAGTGAATCAACTCCTGTCAAGCTGCCATCAAACATACAAGTTCATTAAGGAACCCCAAGCACATGTGCAAAACGAATTCGCTTGAATCATCACTGATCAAGAGTTATTAATGATCAAAGTTGACCACTTAGAAAGGTTGTTAGGAATGCAGATGTGAAACTGACCAAACCTCATTAGGTTTCAACTGGTTAAAAATAACAAATCAGATCATGAGACTCTCAAAATGGACACCCGAGATCATTTAGGTATGGAGAAAACAGAACAACACTCGTTTTGACTTGATAGTCATCTAGTTGCAAAATGCAAGCTCAAACAAAAGGCAACTTTGTGAAACTGAACATTTGCAAATAGCAGAAAAGCGTCAAAACCCTCAAGCTTAAATTTTTGAAACTATGTCAAAACTTATCATGGAAAGCTGAAAAATGACATTCATATTCACATATATCAATTGAATATGTCTGCAAATGGGTTTTGCACAAAAATCAGCAGGGTTAAAATTATAAGCCTCCAAAGTGGGTCCCCTAAGCAGATTCTTCAAGTGCACTCATTGAAAGTGTAGAAGCAAAAATTTGAAATGGGCATCTCAAATTTGCAAAATTTGAGAGTGCCATCACCTTGAAATTTGGTATGAGAAGCTGCTCTATAAGGAATTCTTGCTTTGGGACATTGTGTGGGATATCTGGTAGATATCTAATTGTTGCCATAGCATTCACTGCTCTATTGTTTGCTCTTGGTATCTGCTCGAATGTGATATCAATGAAGGAATCTTTGAGGCTTTCCACCAATTTCTTGTATGGAGTCAACTTATCATCCTTCGTTTGGTATTCATTATTGACCTGGTTGATGATAAGTTGTGAATCTCCATAGACCTTGAGTGCCATGATTTGCCACTATGCAACAATTCTTAGCCCTATGCCAAGAGCCTCATATTTCATAATGTTGTGTGTGCACGCAAAGGATAGCTTATATGATTTTGGTATGTAATCTCCTTGTTGTGTAATGAAGAAGACTCCAACTCCAGACCCATGATGTGTGTAAGATCCATTAAAGTACATTTTACAATGATCTACTACATTTATGTTGAAGATGGACTCATCAGGGAATTCTGATACAAGTGGGTTCTTTGAATACGTTGGTGCTTCTGCCAATTGATCTACAATTTATTGTCCCTTAATGGCCTTTCATTCCACATACTCAATTTCATGTTGTCAGGGTCATAACCCATTTAGTTGTTCACCTTGTGAGCATTTCTTTAGAAAGCAAATACTTGTGATGGTCTATCTTGGCGATGAGTTTTATGTGGTGTGCCAACATATAGTGTCTGAATTTTTATGCTACAAACATGAATTCTAAGCAGGTCTTCTCAATGGATTTGTAATTCAACTCGTGTCCCACCATGGTTCTACTAATATAGTAAATGGCTCTCTCCTTCCCGTTTTCGTCATGTTGTGCTAAGAGAGTGCCAAGGACCGCTATTGTTGCTAGTATATAAAGGATCAAGGGTTTGTTGGGAATTGGTGGTGTGAGAAAGTACTCCTTGATCTTATTGAATGCCTGGTGACATTTCTCATCCCATTTGTATGCTACCCCCTTGTGGAGTAGATGAGACTACAAGATTTAGTTATCTGCTAATTATGTTATGAATCGACGGATGGACTAGATTCTTCCTTGTAAGCCCCTTAGCTACTTCAATGTCCTTGGTGCCTCCATCTTGAAGATTGCCTTAACCTTGGTAGGATCTATCTTGATCCCTCTCGTTGACATAATGTACCCTAGGAGCTTTCCTGATTGCACCCCAAAGATGCACTTCTTAGGATTAAGTCTAACCCAATATTCTTCTAGCATATCAAAGATGGAGCTCAGTGCTGATATATGATCTCATCATTTTCTTGACTTGGCTAGTATGTCATCCACATAATCCTCGATAGTTTTGTGAATCATATCATGGAATATCAATGTCATGGCCCTATGATAGGTATCTCCTACATTTTTTATGCCAAACAACATCATGTTCCAATAGTATGTTCCCCTAAGATAAGTGAACGTTGTCTTGTGTTGATCTTCTTTGGCTATCATGATCTAATTGTATCTTGAGAATTTGTCCATTAGTGATAGCATTTCATGTCCTGTTGTCATATCCACAATCATATCTATGTTTGGGAGAGGGAATTAATCCTTTGGACATGCTTTATTTAGATCCTCGAAGTCAGTGCAGATGTGGATGCCCCCAGTGGGTTTGAAATAGGTACAAGATTTGAAACCCACTCTGGATAGTCAATTGGCCATATGAAACCAGCATCTAGGAGATTCTATAATTCCATTTTGGCCAACAATGTGATATGTGGGTGCATTCTCCTCAGCTTTTGTTTTACTACCTTCGCCTCTAGATATACAGCTAGATGATACACCACAACTTCTAGATCAAGACCAGGCATGTCAATGTAGTTCCATGCAAAGTTCACCTTTCTTTCCCTCGGGAAGGAAGCTAGGAGATTTTGTTCTTTGGTTAGAAGTGACTCTACATAGAATTTTATATGTGGTGTTGCCTCAGTTCCTAAGTTGATGGGATTGCATTTTTCCGCTAAGACTGTTGACTTCTACTGATGAATAGAACTAAGAGGAAGATTGAATCCCTCATCCTCTGGTGCCTTAGAGAGTTTTTCACCATTGGATGCGTCCTTTTTTTTTTTACTATTTTCAGGTCTCAAAGTGCCATAGTGTGGTTTTCACTTAAAGACCTAGAGATTATTCTCAAATTTTCACTTTTATGATTGAGGGATTCAATCATCTCCCTATAATAAGCATGTGTGTCTTATTGAATGTCGAATCCAGCTTTGTGATCTCCATAAGGTATATTATCTCACAATCCCATGAATTTGAGATCGCCTCACTATTTTGTGAATGTGTCTAAAATTAGTGGTCCTCGTTAGTCGTGGTCTATGAGTTGTGGATACACTAGTTTTAACTCATGGGTTTGGTTGTTTGACTCAAAGGATACAGTGGAAATCATGAATAAGGAGGATTCTTCAAATGACATAGGTAGGTACGCTATGGTGTCCTCGTCACTGTCACTCCCACATACCTCAGTTATGTTAAAGGTAAAATTCTTTAAGGATAGACCTATAGATATTGGTAAATGAAGGGGATTTTTAACTACTTTAACGGGGGGAATTTAGCCATGTACGATTATACTCAAAGGGGTACATCCAAGGCCAATATTTTTTACACCCTTCTCAGCAATGATGGGATCTAATCAATTGTTGTTGTTTTTTCCAAGGCTTTCATTCTTATTATAGCCCATGCCCAACATTAATTGAAGTCCTCTGCTAGCATCATCCATAAGAAGGGTTGGTATAGGTCCTTCATCTTGATAGAGGAGATTAGATATATCTCTTTCATCCACCACTTCTCGGCCTAGAACCCCCAACTTCTGAATCAGGAGGGATCTACTCTAAATGTTTGAGATGTTGTATTGGCGGGTTGTGGCTATCCATGGGATCTAGGGGACAGAGGTAACTCCCCTACCACAAAGGCTCCCTTATTCATTTTGTAATCTCCACACCCATTATCTTGGATAATGACTTTGATATTAGAGATGTTAGGAATGGAAGGTGTCTTTCTCCCAGAAGTGGAGGCTATGATGGATGGATCTATATATGGAGTTGAAGGGCCTTCATCATTTTTGGGCACTTGTAGGAATTTTTAATACTTAGCTTCCAAGTTTTTGCAATAGGCAAAGGGTTTGGGATCACCATGAATTGTGACCTCTTGGTTCTCATAGGGGAATTTAACACATTGCTGAAATTTGGATGCCACCACTTTCATCCCATGAATCCATGGCCGACCCAGAAGAATTTTATAAGGAAGTTCGAGATCAAGAAATTGGCAAGTAGTTTCCATGATGACCGGTCCTACTTGGATGGGAAGCTGAATGGTGCCTTGAGACACCTGTGTGCGGTTTTAAAGTGTGCTAATGAAAGTAATTATTTAATAAAATTAATCACACACATCCATGCAATGTATTACATAAAATAAATAGAAATAACATAATTAAATTTCTATTGTTATCCTTTCAAATCATTCCATGGTTCTCTAGTCTTAAGGACCTTCGAAATTCATGTTCTCAGATCTATTAAATTGTTGCACATGAATATGTAGAGGTGACAACCTAAGAAATGAGAAGATGTCGTTCCATGCAAACTACATGCCTACATCACTATATTTTATTTTTATTTTTGATGCTTGAATGATGAATGTTCCTATGATGAGATGTTATTGTAATTGAAATGATACTAAGACTAATAATGCAAATCCAATGGTAATGATGTATAAAATATGCAATAAACTATAATGATAAAATGGAATTGCTATGATAACACTATATGAAATAAAATGCTAAAAGCTAACTACAATTCTCTCCAAATTCTCTTAAGATTTCTGTAGCATAAACTTGTAAAAATCTCCTTATCAAAAGCTGTAGAAATGCTTTTTATTTATAGTTTTTTTAGGGCTTGAGATGATGTGGCAAAGACGGGAGGTCGAGATTGTGATCCTGAGGAATCCACGGTTGAGCACAAAGAGGTTGGAGGAATTCATGGAGGTTTCTCCATTTGGAAGATCCAATCTTCCAAGTGTCTAAGAGCATCATTTAACAGAAGGAACCATGTGTCTCCCAGGAAGTTAGGAGGTTGAGAGGTTAGAGAGAATATTCCTAATTTAAAAATTAGAAATAAATGAAAATGTGTGGCATATGATGAGATGGGGGATGAGTTGGAGGTGGTTAGAAAAAATATGGAGACATGTGTCAATTTGAATTAAAAATTCAAATTTAAATGGAAGAGGGAAATTAATTAAATAACAAATTATTATAAATTTGTGCATTCAATTAATTTAAGACGAAAGTGATTTTTGGAAAAGAAGAATTTAGGGAATGAACCATATAAATAAATTTATCAATTTATTTATAATAGTACAAGAATTATGATTAATTAATTAAATAACAAGTATTTAATTAATTGTGCTCTAGACCATTTTTACATGCATACATTTTTCCCCTCTTTGAAGTGATGTGTGCAGATGCATTGCTTGAAAGAAAATTTTTTCAAACCATGATGATAAAAATTACGACATGCCCCAAACGTTGATTTTGCAGTGATGAAGAAAGGATGCCCCCTTGGGAGATAAATCAAGGATTTTTGAATTTTTTAGAATTTTGAAAAAAAATTGAATTTTTTTTTTATGATGAAATGATTCTTCACTGATATGCTGATGATCGTCATATTTGATGAGGATGACCTGATTTATCTCCTGATAATGATTAGATTTTAGCCAAATTGTTGATTAGTTGATTAAAAGGCCTCTTTTGAAAAATTAAATAAATGCCACGATAATTTCCCCTTAATTAGCCCTTAAAAGGTCAAAATGGTTGAAATAAAGCTCATTTGTAACTTTGTCTTTTAAAACTTGAGAGGGAGAAGAGAGCCAAAATGGATAGGATTGCGTGCCACACTCACAAATTCGAGTGATTTCACTGCCACCAGTGTCCAAGAGCATACAGACCTCTAATACGTACCCCGAAAACTACTCCCTTCAAATTTTAAAGTCATTTTTTCTTGCTTTTTTGCATTTTAAAAAATTCAGTTTTCCACACATTTTAGCGCATAGGGTTAGGAAAATAGTGCATCTGGTACCTGATACAACAAATAGAGTCATTGTAGTAGCACATAGGGTTAAGTTTAGGTCCAAAAATAGATTAGCGCATCAGGTCGCCACTTTAGCGCATTAGGTCGTTGGAATATCGCATAGGGATTCTAGCACATAAGGTTGATAAAGTCAGACATAAGGTAGTGCAATTCATGCATTTGGGAAATGGCGCATCGAGACCTTGTTCTGGTGCATAGAGGTTTTTTTCTAGTGCATCCAAGAAATGGCGCATAAAAGGTCTGTTCTAGCGCATTCAGTAATTTTTCTAGAGCATAGAAACCCTGTTTTAGTGCATTAAGCCAAAAATGATGGTTTTGAATGATTTCTCCTAGATTATGATGGTTGATGATCATGTCAGCCGATGATAGGATGATGTTTATTGATAGGTTGATTGGTCGTCCTCATGATAGGTGAGGAACAATGATAGGATAGATAAGAATGATTGATTGATTGACCTAATTAAAAATGAGAGTCAAAGATAGGTTGATTGAAGTTGATCAATCTCATGAAATATGAGAGTCAATTGATAGGATAGGTGCTCCTCAAGATTTGATCAAAATCTCACGTGAGCTGATTTGATTAATTGATATGTTGATGATAGGTTGATTGATTGATGTGCTAACTTGATATGTTGATTTGATCATAGGAGGATGGCCTAGGAGTTCTTCAGGTTCGAGAGCAGTTTCCTTGGACGTGGGATATAATCCAACAACTTACCCCAACAAAGTTAGCTATTATTGATCAATGTGGACTTACTTCCTTGATTGACATGCCCCAATACCGGATTAACTGGGGGCTATTGACGACACTTGCAGAGTGGTGGCATAGTGACCAAAACATCTTCCATTTGGTGACTAGTGAGATTATAGTTACAGCAGAGGACATCTATCAGATTCTACATAAACCATTTGTGGGTGACCTAGTGGTGTATGATCATGAGGAGCAAGGTAGACTAATACCATTCGGTAGATTTTCCATGATGACCATTTTATTGGATATGAGATATCTTGGCAGGAGTTGATTGCAACCCAATAGCCCTTGTTATGTGTGCTAGCAAGATTCATGGGTGGTTTTCTCTACCCCAACCGTAGGTCAAAGGGCATTTCAATTGGTTGGGGTTAGGTTTTAGAGGGCATGATTGCCCATGACACCAAATATTCTTGGCGTTCATGCATTCTTGCACACCTATATCATGATTTGCATCATGTCATATATCTTTGGGTTAGCAATATTGTAGCAAGATGTACATTATTATAGCTCTCGACCTGCAAGAATATAGAGGTTACATGACCAGTGAGAGGGAGGGCTTGACTACTAGGGTGACCATATGTTTTTGGTTACACAGGGCCACTTGTCCAACATAAGCTATGCAAGTTAGAGTATTGATGGAGGGTCCTTGATGACATGGATACCATTATACGGCAGCCATATCTTGATTTTGAGGTATGGTCAGAGGATGACACCAAGATACCATATGTATTTTGTACCAAATACCTGATTGGCAGGATGACATACATTATTGAGAGATTTATTTTTGGTTGAGTGTAAAGGTAGTACAATAGAGTTCAGGAGGTGACACGTTATGCCCGACGGAGGCAAGACATTCTAGAGTGGGGGCCTTCCCTAGACTATGATGTGACCTGTGTGGAGTACTATGGTTTATAGTTGATTTTGTGGCAGTATCATCCTAAGATCGTGGATGCACAGATGATGGCAGATTATGCAGAGTATTTTTATACACATCCTTTTCTACGGATCTCGAGTCTAGATGATCCAACACCCATTTTGGAGGTTGGGAGGAGGGTATGACAAGAAGTGCAACAAAAGGGAGATTGTGGTGAGGAGGTAGAGGAGGAGGTGGGAGATGATGGTGGAGATGATGGAGGAGATGGAGGGGGATGGTGGATGCGGATGATGAGATGTGCCAGATTTTGGGGCCATCCCCAAGAGGAGGAGGTCAACTCCTTTCGGACAATGGCTAGTGGTTTTGAGGATGCCCTCCAACAGATAGTAGACACAAATAGCTAGTTTGCAAGCATTGGTTCAAAATCTATAGGGGAAGGTATAGGCATTGCAGATGCAAATATCCTAGGCTCAGACTTAGCTATAGGCACAAGCACTAGTGTAGCTATAGGTACAAGTTCAGATGGTACAACTACAGGCATAGTTAGCCACCCTCACCTTAAAGAGAGATTCCACCTGATGGTAGGGAGAGAAAATAGTAGCAGTGGCTGACAAGATTTAGATAGCAACCATGGGTGTTGGGATAGGGGACCTGGTCAAAGAGCTCTGAGAGTCCACCAAGGAGGTGGAGTATTACAGGGGAAGATATTATGAGGTTGTGCTAGTCGATCAGAGAGTTAGATACACTCCTTCTATATCTAGTCACTCTCAATCCTGTACCACCAACAGGGGTGTCACACAACCACTCTGAGGGGGTCCACCAAGTGAAGTTCCAATAGGATGAGGTCCAAGAGTAGGACCATCAGGCACAAGCAATGTTGGGGGTAGACCTGCGACCTTAGGGGGCAGTACTATTGGATCTCATGGTCACATCTGACATATTATATCTTGATTCAGAGACCTGCCTTTGCCACATTTTTGATGTATCATTTCTCATTTCTTGACATCATTGTACACTTGACATTTTATTATTTTGAGGTTATATGATATGCAACAACAATTATTGATCTATGTCGTTTATGATTTTATTATGGATTCTTATGATGGATGCCTTTATTTATGTTTTATGTGATTATGATATTCTATATGATTATGTCATGGATGCATTAATGAGATGGATGTTGTTATGCAAATGATATGGGATGCATTGTATTTTTTTATTTTTCACCTGTATATATCGATGTATGGATGCAAATATATGATTGAATTCATTGATATGAATGATTTAATAAATGGATTTATGGTTCATGGATTTCAAATGTATGATAAATCAAAGAATGGATTTTGAATATGATATGTGCAGATGTATGGATTTATGATAATGCTCTCTTTTTGGATTTTTCATGAGGTGAATAAATGACCTAGATATATGGATGATTATGTATGGATGGATGATGAATGAAAATACATGTATGATTTTATGTCATGCCCCAATGTATGATTATGGATAATTAGCGAATTTTATTATGTTACTGGAATGTAATGCACTTTTCTGTATTTTTGGTATTTTCTAAAATATGTGACCTAAATGCATAAATGTGAAATGAATTATGATGTTATTATTAATGATTTGTGTGATGAATGCATATATGGATGGATTATGGATGAATTAAATAATTCATTTATTATGACCTTGATGTATGATATGAATTATGTATGATGATGGTATTTTGGAAAAATGCTTTATTTTCCGAATTTTTCATGATGCAAATATTATAATGAATGAATGCATGAAAGATTTGTGATAGTGGATGTATGGTATTTTTTTCCCAATGATATGAAATGGAAATTTCAATGCAAATGAATGATTTCTTTTTTATGTCAAGTGTACTCAATCTTGTAGTGAGAGATAACATGTTGAAAGTTACCAACCTTGGAAAAATCTATAATATAAATGCAGAACTAATATGAATGCAATCCTATTTATGCAATGTTGTCCTCTTATTCATTGTGCTTATTATCATCATTGTGCATTTTATTATGTTGAAAGTTAGTACAAACATCAATGGTATAATTAGATCATGATGACCTGAGTACAACTTCCATACAACTTCCGTTGAGATTTGATAGTACAAGATAACACAAGCATCTAGGTATAATTAGACCAAGATGACCTGAGCATCACTTGTGTAAATAGACAAGAGTTAATCATGTTCCCATGTAAATTCAAAATGTCATCAATGATACTTTGTAGAGCATGTACCACAAAAATTTGCACAATAGTATGATTGAATCACAAACAAAAAAATAATAATATCATTCTCAATCATAGCCCCTCTAGTTCAGGACATCATCTAAGTACTCCAAAGAAATCATAACAACAATCATGATACAAAAATTGAGCATTTGTGCTAAAGTGATCCAACCGTGATTTAGAAGATGATCCTTTAGTGATGATTGATTTGATTTGGTCTTGACGTTTGATTTGATTTGGATGTTTACTTGATTGGCTTGATTGATGTTCATTTTTGGTGATGTGATGGTTACAATGATTTTTGTCTTTCACCAAGGTTGCCTTGTTTTTTGTTTGCCTATTGGTTTTAAGTTCAATGGTTTTTTGCACCCAGTGAGATCAAGATTTTGCCCCCATTGAGAAAACATACCAAATTTATTATGGATATGTACAATGAAGACCAAACCAAAGCGGGACACGACCACAACAACTGGATATGGACGTGAAGCTTGTTATATGATAAGAATGAATGTGCAATAGTAGTGAAAAGAAGATGGTCAACACATGCTCAAATAGATGGAGAAGCTGACTTATCACAAATAGCGCCTATTTACTAGTTTTCCACTATTTGTTTTGTTCCACTTTTTCAGATTTTTCAAATTTTTTTGTTGTTACCAAGACGCCCGTTTGCCAAGTTTTCACCAAGGTAACGGTTTTTTTTATTTTTCAATTTTTTTGTATTTTTTTTTGTGTCACCAAAATGCCCATTTGCTAGGTTTTCATCAGGGTGACCATTTTTTCAAGACATTTTCTGTCTTTTTATGATTTTTTTCAAGACTTTTTTAGGACTTTTTAGGATTTTTCAAGGAATTTTTTTAGGACTTTTTCTAATTTTTTGGATTTTTTAAAGACTTTTTCTACTTTTTAGGATTTTTTCAAGACTTTTAGGCATTCACCAAATGCATTATGTATAGAAATTTTTCAGATGAAGGTTGTTCATTGGTTCTTCAAATAGATCCCCTTCTGGTGTAGACAGCTGATATGCTCTTGATCCAAACACTAATACAATAACAAAAGGACCTAACCGATTTGGCTCAAATTTTCCTTTCTTTTCTCGGTCCTGCTAATTTCGAGGATTTTGCTTCAATACTAGATCACCTACCTAAAATGTCATAGGTTTGACCTTGTGATTGTAGCTCCTTGAAATTATCTATTGATAAGCCTTCAGGTGATCCACTACAAATTGACGATGTTCATCCAAAATTCCAACTCTTGTAGTCTAGACACACGGTAATCTTCATCTAAAATGAAACCTGTCAAGGACACACAAAGTGATGGTATCTCAACCTCAATAGGCAAGACAACTTCAGATGCATAGAACAAAGCATATGGTGTGGCACCTGTGGGAGTGTGTATGCTTGTACGATAGGCCCAAAAAGAAAGGTTCAGTTGGATATGCCAATCACGTCCAACATCATTGACGTTTTTCTTTAAGATCTTTAGGATGGTTTTATTTGAGGCCTTTGCTTGGCCATTCCCTTGAGGGTAATAGGGTGTAGAAAATAGATGCTAGATATGAAACCTTTCATAAAGTTCTTGCACATATTGATTCTTGAAAGGTCTACCATTATCACTGACAATGAATTGAGGGATACCATACCTATAGATGAAGTAGTTTAGGATGAATGATGAGATTTTCTTTCTTGTGATGATGGATAGAGGCACAACTTTGACCCACTTGGTAAAGAATTTTGTGGCTGTAATTATGAACTTGTATCCATTGGACAAATATGGGTGAGTTTTTCCTACAACATCCAATCCCTAGTGACAAAACGGTCATGTTGATGTGAAGGGATGCAACTCTTGTGTTGGTGCATGGATGAGATTATTGTGGATCTAGCATTTTTGACACTTTTTAACAAATTGGAAGGAATCTCTCTCCATAGTCAACCAATAGTATCCCAAACAGAGAAGTTTCTTAGCGAGGGTTAGACCACTTGAATGAGTGTCGCAAATACCCTCATGGCCTTCTTGTAAATTCATTTCAAACTCGTCATGCTCTAGACATCGTAAGAGAGTTCCATCAAGAACTTGTCGGTATAGTACGTTTGCTATAAGGGTATGACGGGCAACTTGGTGGATGAAATTTCATTTTTGGTTTCGAGAGAGATTGGGAGGAAAGATATTATCTTTCAAGTAGGTATAGATCTTCCCGTAGATCAAGGTATCAACATCAGATAGGTGGCATATGAGTCAGGATTTAGGATTGTCATAAGTGAGGGTAAATAGTTGTTGCACCATGATCTCATAATGGCTTCATTTTTCTAGAATTTGGAGTAAAGAAGCAATGGTAGCCATAGCATCAGCAACCTTATTGTCAACCCTTGGGATTTGAGAAAATTTTATGTCAACAAAATATTTCTTGAAGTCATCAATCATCCTTTTGTAGGGCATCAATTTATCATCCTTTGTTTGGTGATCATCATTGACCTAATTAATGACTAGTTGGGAATCCTCATAGACCTATAGTTCCATTATTTTCCATTCTATAGCTATTTTGATGCCGACGATGAGGGCCTCATATTCTTCCACGTTGTTGGTGCAAGGAAACATCAGGCAATATGATTTTGGAATGGTGTGCCCTAGGGGAGTGATGAATATAATTCCTACTCCTAATTCATGTTGAGTATATGATCCATCAAAATATAGTACCATTGTTGTGCTTTTACAGTGAAGACATCATCATCCGGGAATTCTATGTGTAGGGGATGATCATCATGAATTGGTGCTTCTGCTAGTTGATTGGTGATGACTTGCCCTTTGATTTTTTTTTGTTGACATATTGGATGTCAAATTCACTAAGTATCATCACCCACTTGGCTAATATTCTTGTCAAGTTTTCTTTGCTAAGGAGATATTTCAGAGGAATGATCTTATCTATGAGTTTGAATTTATGAGTTAGCATATAGTACCGCAATTTTTGGGTAGAAAACACTACTGCTAAAAAAGCTTTCTAAATCGGTGTATAGTTGATTTCATAATAATTTAGAGTTCTACTAATGTAATAGATTTCTCTTTCCTTTCCTATTGAATCTTCTTGTGCCAATAAAGCTCCCAATGATCAATCAGTTGTGGCTATGTACAATAAGAGGGTATTTTCTTCTACTGGTGGTGCTAGGATAGGTGGACTCATCAAGTATTGCTTCAGTTGATTAAAAATTTCATCACATCTCTTGTCCCATAGAAAGGAAACATGCAACAAATGTGTAAAAGGATGAGTCTTATCAGTTAGTTGTGATATGAATCTTTTGATGGATTGGAATCTACCTTGAAGGGATCTTATCTGACTACTCTTTTTTGGAGGCAACATTTCCATGATATCTTTTACTTTTGTAGGATCTACCTCAATACATTTTTTTGACATTGTATATCCCAATAGCTTTGTTGATGTTACCCAAAACACACATTTATTTGGATTCAAGTGAATGTTGAATTTATATAATCGGGTGAAGAGTTTGTCTAGTATCTCCAAATGTCCTTCTCTAGTTTAATATTTGGCTAAAAAGTCATCCACGTAATCTTCCATGAAGGTATGCATCATGATGTGAAAGATGGTTGTCATGGCTCTTTGGTATGTGGCCCCTACATTCTTCAATCCAAAGGGCATGCCGTTCCAACATAAGGTTCCCCATGGGAAATTGAAATTTGTCTTATCCTGGTCTTCAAGTGCTATCTTGATTTAATTTTAACCAGAAAATTCATCCATTAGTGACAACATGCCATGACCTATTGTTAAGTCTACAATGATATCAATATTTGGCAAGGGGAAATTATCTTTCGAACAAGCCTTGTTGATTTCTTTGAAGTCTATACAAATCCTTATGCTGCCATCAAGTTTTAAAATAGGTACAATGTTGGATATCCATTCTATATAATCAATGGGTCTGATGAATCCTACATCCAATAATTTATTTAGTTCCACTTTCACCAATAAGGCAATGTGAGGATGAATTTTTCTCAACTTTTGCTTGATTGGTTTAATTCCTAAAGGAAGGGATAAATGATGCAAGATGAGATCTGGGTCTATCCCTCACATGTGTGAATATGACCAGGAAAATTTTATTTTTCACTCTTCAAAGAACTTGATAAAGTTAGTCTTTTCTTGTTCTGGCAATGATTCTTCTAGATGGAGAGTTTTCGATGTTTCTATATTGCCGACATTGATGGACTATGTTAGATTGATTATGAATTTGGATCTTTCTTCAAAGTGCTCGGGAAGAGTGTCAAATTTTCCACCCTTTAGTGCCTTAGAGAGGTTTTCATCATCAGATGCGCTCTTTATTTTTATTCTTTCTTGATATTATACTGTCATGGAATGGTTTCCACCATCAGATCTTTCTTTTGTTTCACTCATTTTAGAGTTGATAAATTTGGTACTCCCCTGTCTAGAAGCTTCATTATGACATTCAATTGTGGAACCCATTTTAGGAGTAATAGCATAGAGGAAATTAATGATGGCCTCATCATTTGAAAAGGTGGATATATCAATAGGGTCAGTTTTGTCTCAATCTATGAGTTCGGGATGTACCAATAGTAGGGGATTGTTAGATGGGTTCGGGTCAGACATCATAAGGGTCCTAATGGAAAAAAATTCATCAAAAAATACCATGGCAAGGTCAAGGTCTATGGTGTTACTCTCTTCTGAGTGATTTGTCTCACTAGGAGTTTGGTTGTCTTCACTTGAGCCATCAATATTTTGCGTTCCTAATTCAAATGGTCGTAACCTTGAGCTTTGTCCCTCCTCGAGTGTGGGAGTGTACTTATGTGCCACAAAAATGTCTTTATCTTGACATGACTCTTCTAACATTGAATCCCATTAATATTTATTGGAACCAGTTTCATATTGGTCACTTGCTTGGAGTTATAGGATCCTTTCAACAACCTTCTACTTTTGGTCCTCCTTTGTTCCTTCATCCTTCTGATGGTCTTTATAACCCAACTTTGTTTTGTCTTTTGGATTTGTTATAATGGGTTGGATAGGTTCTATGATACCTTCTTTATTTTTTCCAATAGGTCCTTGTCCATCATATCCCATTTTTTCCAAGATTTAGAATCCTTTTCCATATTGAGTGGTTTGGACATTAGCCATTATTGCTTGAGAATTTGTTTCATCCTTGTAGAGCCAATTCAAAATGTCTTTGTCCTCAGATTCCTCTGCATGGGTGTTTTCTTTTATGAATCGACCATCAAAAAGTGTGATAGATTGTGAGGCTAATTGTGATGAGGTTGATGGTTGACCATGGGATTTTGTTGAAATTAATTGTGAGAGGCAAAGGGATTGTTCAATAGAATATTCACCCGTACCTTTGTCTTTGACCTAGACTTTGTTCTCAAATTGTTTGGCCAAGGTATTAAGTTGGGATTTAGGATTGATAGATGCAAAGGGGCTAGGTTCTTCCTTTTTCTCAAGTTGTTTGGAAAAGGAACTTGGGTGGTTTCCTTCATTGGAGGATGTGGCTAGTAGTTTTGACAATGGATTGACTTGACTTAAATTATTGAGGATGTCAGGGGTGGAATCAGGAGCTTCTCAGTTATGAGTCGCAAATACATCCTGGACAACTTTAAGGGTGTTACAATGTTGGGGACTATTGGAATTGGCAGGGATGGTAATCTCTTGGCCATTGCAAGGAAATTTTAGCAACTGATGGTATGTTGAAGGTACAACCTACATTTCATAGATCCAAGGATGCCCCAAGAGTATATTATATGTCAAACCCTTATCCAAAACTTGGCAAACCACATCTTTTTGAATTGGAACAACTTGAATTGGTAGCACTATCAATCCCTTTGAAGCTCTTTCCTCATTGTCATATGCTTTGATGGTGATATTTTTCCTTGCATCTATTACATTTTCAGAGAACCCTAGTGCATAGACAAGCTTTAAAGTACAAATATTAAGGCTGGCTCATCCATCTTTTAGGACATGCTTCACATGACTTTTATGGATTAGGACCTCAATATGGAGCAATATGTTATGAGGATGGGTGAGAGATACATCATCATTTTCTGAAAAGGATAAGCAATGAAGTACAACTAAATGTCCCACCATGACTTGGAAAGTGTAGACTTCCAAATTATTTGGTACCGTTGTATCAACCAGGGCCTTTTCCAAGATCTCCTTATGAGTGGGTGAGATTTTGAGAAGCTTTGATATTGATATTTGTGCAGGGATCTTTTGGAGCTGATCGAAAATTTTATATTTATGAGATGGGGCATCAAGTGTTTTGGAGGCGTTGCCTTTCAAAACATATTTGGTTTGAGCCCTTGTGGTCACATTTATGGGTACACTATCTTGTTTTCCTTTGATCTTGATGACATTAATTTGATTAGCTATTGCAACCATGTCTTGTTGGGTATTGCGTACTTGATTGGAGGGAATGTTAGCATCATTGATTGGATGGTTGGTTGCAACAAGGTCTAGTGTGTTATTGATTTCAATGTTGTTTGTTTTATCTTCAACAACTAAAGTATGATAAATAGTGTCATCATAAACATAGTTCACACCTTTTCCTTTGTCGTTCGTGTTGGAATATTATCCATTATCATAATCTGGCAAAGGATTTTTTAATACCCCATGATCGGTGTTTTCTTGGGATTCTTCAATTTGTATGACCTTATTGTCTATCAAATCTTGTATCTCGTGTTTTAATTGCATGCAACTATTCGTTAGGTGACCTTTGCATCGATGAAATTCACAAAAGTGGGCCTCGTTCCACCATGATGATTTAACTTTGGGTTCAAACTCTCAAGTTTCAGGTAGAGTAACGATATTTTCCACAATAATTTCTTTTAATGCGGATTCATATGCTTGACCCAAAGGTGTGAAATTTCTATGGTTGTTTAATGTTTGGTATGGTAGGGTCTTGGATGTTGTGTTTCTTTGATTGTTTTGAGTATTTCCTTGGTTGATATTTTGGATATTTCTTTGGTTGATATTTTGGGTGGTCTTTTGATTGGTGTTCGAGGTGCTTCTTGAAAAATTTGAGGACCGATTTAGCATTATGCATTTTAGTTGAAGTATCATTGTCATTATTTTTGTATTTCTACCAAAAATTCGGTTTTTCATTATTGGAGAAATTGGATGAATTTATTTTTTTATAAATTTTCAAAATCTCTCATTTGACCAAGGCTTCTTCAATCTTGATCCCATTTTTGATCAATTTTTCAAAAGTTGGAGGACATTGTAATTCAAGCCTATAAGTCATGTCATCATTTAAGTTATCAATGAATACCTCCATGTTTTATTTTTCTAGTATGGGATGGGCATACCTTGCAAATAACCTTCTCCACCTTTGCAAAAATACTATAAATGATTCCCCCTTCTTTTGTTTGACATTGCAATGGTCCTTCATTGTGATTTCATGTTGAATATTATATGAGTATTGGGTGATAAACTTATTGACTAATTCCTCAAAATATTTGATCCATGAAGGTAGTTGTGAGAACCATTACATGCATTGCCCTCCCAAACTGTGTGGGAATAATCTCATTAACTAAGTGTCTTCATGGGAAAATTCAAGGCTCATAGTTCTAAATTACCTTACATGATCGATGGGATATGTCTTTCCATTGTATTTGTCAAATTTGGGGAATTCACAATGTTTGGGGAATGGTATCATGGTGACTCTTGGATCAAAAGGGTAGGGGCATATATCTTGTATTGAGTACCTCTTAGTGGTTCTAGTTTGCATATTTTTCATTTGTTGTTGGAGGGTTTTTATTTGTTGTGTTAAGGTATTTTTGGGGTCATTGCTCCTTGCTTCATTTTTGGTTTCAGTTGGTATTTTGGTTTTTATCTTCTTAGGAGTTTTTTGCAATTTTGTGATATCAAAATCATCGGGTAGTTTGACTCCTTTGTTTTCTAACATCAAAAGGTACTTCTCACCCTCTTTTTCAAAGATCTTCTCCATGAATTTATGAAAATTGGGGTCTTGTTGCACTTGTTCTATGGTTTCATCTATTATTTCTTCCACCTCATCTCAAGGAACTCCGAAAAAGGGATTCTCTTCTCTTTCAGCCAAGGTATTGTGATTTTTGATTTCTTTTTTCTCAAGTTTTTCTTTTGCAATCTCGTTAAGATGGGCATACAAGTGATGAAATTTTCTAAATGTTTGACCAAATTTTGGGAGTGCTAGAAGGATTAGTTAGAATCTGACTAAGCAAGCTTTATTTCAAGATGAAGGATGATAAATCCTTGAAATGCAGCTGCTAAATCAGAAATGGGTGTGATGAGGAGGCACTTTTGAATGTTTGATCAACGATTAGATGAGAGATTTTAACTTGAAAATACTGGTTTCAACAAGTTTGAGATTCTGATTTCTCTATTGTATCAACTGATTTGGGTGGTTGGAGTATTGTATTTCCAGTTGTGGAATGTAAGAATGATGAATGGGTTGACTATGATTATGCCTTTGTGGAAGAGCTCTTTGTTGATAATAATCTTGTGAATTTAAAGGCTCTAAAGAAAAATAATTAGTATATCCTCTATCAAAGTCATTATATCTATGGATGAAAGTTCGATAGTCAAGAAAGACCTTCCTACTTTGGTACAAGAAGTGTCTCCTTTTCAAAAACTTCTTGTAACTAAGTTGTTTCTTTGGTTTCCTGATTCTTGTAGTAAGGGATTTCTTGACAAATGTTGTTGATTTCCAATCCCTTAACATAAAATAATTAACAAAAATGCTGCAAGAAACAAGTTAAAATTTTGGTTTCAACAAGTTGAAAGAAAATGATGTAGGCATGTAGTAATGGGATAGCTTTATGTTTGCAGATTTACCAGATGCACTAAAACATTGCCTAAAAGTGCCAAAACTCATATGCACTATAGAATGGTATAGATGCGCTATGGGGAGGTCTAGATGCACTAGGACAAGAAATGGATGCATTATAACAACAAATGAATGCGCTGCAAGATGACATGGATGTGCTAAAATATAAAATGGATGTGCTACTTTATGACAGCGATACGCCAAAACAGTAGAGGGATGCGCTAAAAGATACAATCTATGCACTAGAACAAATAATGGATGTGCTAATTTGGAAAAATGCTTTTTGGTTTTTAACAGTTTGATGGATTTTTCTGGTTTCAGCAGTGAATTTTGGATTGTTTGGTTTGGATTTTCTTCTGAATCAATAGTTGAATATGTTTGTGTGATGTTTGTTTGGATATTTGATTTAAAAACACATAGGTAAAGACACATCAAACAAGAACAATCCTAGGCTATGTAAGACAATATTCTTTTGGATTCCATGTGGATTTTACTCTAGCTGCACTTATTCTTAGCGGGTGATTTGGAAGCTTGGCCACACAGGTTCCCCCTTACATTTTACTCACTTCTCAGGCCAACCAAGCTTCAAACTCCCATGAATCTCCCATGACAATTTTTTTCACGTCTACTAAGAATTGTGAGAATGTGGATGTCTTGGCAACAACCGTTGCTGCACCAAAGAATAGATAAGGGTAACTTTTGGGTTACTAAAATGAAGGGGTTTTAGTAGGGGAATTTTGTTCATGGGGGATCATCCATACAGAAGTAGACCATTATTTTCCTTCTTATCAGAACAATCCTTGTGATACTTGAACTTTCCTCGAGTACCCAAATTTATAATCTGGGTGGAAGTTGCTTGGCTTTAGTGCACATTCTCGGTTGGGTCATTCCCTCCTTTTGAAGCGGGGAGGCAGGCCCAATAAGGTTCAAAATACAATAAAATGAATGGGTCTGGCTTTCTGATCACCCAGTTAAGGGGAGAGAATACATGCCTACCATTCCTTAAAAAACAAACATGGTGTAAATTTATACCTTCTAATTATGCTAGATTCCTAACTTAACCAAAGGAAATGACAAATAGATTCAACCCTACAACCAATTTTTAGTAGTTTCATTCCATTTTTCTTTGATATCATTCTATATTTGTTTCAGTAAAGTCTCTAACTATGTAAAAGGTTCCTGCAAAATAGAAAATCACAAATTCGTTTCGGGAATCTAGAGAATTTACCCTAAAAACCAGATACACCATTACAATAACCAAATGCGCTAAAACTCAAATTGAATGTGCTAAACTACTGAATGCACTAAAAGAGAGACCAAATGCGCTAAATGATAGACTGAATGCGCTAAACTAGAAAAGCATAGAATGAAATTTAAAACCCCCTAATGCACTGAAAGAACAATTGGATGTGCCGAAATAGAAACCTGGTGTGTTGAAAAAAAATTTGAATGCACTAGAAGAACTGCTAGATGCACCAAAAAAAAACTCGATGTGCCAATAAATTTTCTAGATACACTAGAGAAAAATTTGGATGCTCTATTTCATCACTTTTTCATGAAACTTGTGAAGAAAAATTCAACAAAAAGATAGATTAAAGATGGGGCTAGGCCGCACAGTGGGCACCAATTTATGTGTGCAGTTTTAAAGTGTGCCAATGAGAATAATTAGTTAATAAAATTAAACACACACATCTATGCAATGTATGACATAAAATAAATAGAACTAACAAAATTAAATTGCTACTGCTATCCTTTCAAATCATTCCATGGTTCTCTAGTCTTAAGTACCTTTAAAATTCATGCTCTCAGATCTATTAAAGTGTTGCACATGAATCTATAGAGGTGACAACCCAAGAAATGAGAAGATGTCATGCAATGCAAACTACATGCCTACATCACTATGTTTTTTTTGGATTTTTGATGCTTGAATGTTGAATTTTCCTATGATGAGATGTTGCTATAATTGAAATGATTCTAAGACTAATAATGCAAATCTAATGGTAATGATGTATAAAAGATGCAATAAACTAAAATGCTAAAATGGAATTTCTATGATAACACTATATGAAATAAAATGCTAAAAGCTAACTACAATGCTCTCCAAATACTCTTAAGATTTTTGCAGCATAAAATTGTAAATATCTTCTTATCAAAAGCTATATAAATTCTTTTTATTTATAGTTTTTTTCAGGCTTGAGATGATGTGGCAAAGACGGGAGGTCGAGACTGTGATCTTGATGCATCAGCGATTGAGCACAAAGAGGTTGGAGGAATTCATGGAGGTTGCTCCATTTGGAAGATCCAATCTTCCAAGTGTCCAAGAGCACCATGTGTCTCCTAGGAAGTTAGGAGGTTGAGAGGTTAGAGAGAATATTCCTAATTTAAAAATTAGAAATAAATGAAAATGTGTGGCATATGATCAGGTGGGGGATGAATTGGAGGTGGTTAGAAGAAATAAGGAGACATGTACCAATTTGAATTAAAAATTCAAATTTAAATGGAACAGGGAAATTAATTATATAATAAATTATTTTAAATTTGTGCATTCAATTAATTTAAGATGAAAGTGATTTTTGGAAAAGAATAATTTAGGGAATGAACCATATAAATAAATTTATCAATTTATTTATAATAGTAGAAGAATTAGGATTTATTAATTAAATAACAAGTATTTAATTAATTATGCTCCAAACCATTTTTACGTGCGTACAACACCCTTTCTTGATCATCATAAGCCCAGATGGTGATACATTTTCTATTTTCAATCACGTCTTCATAAAAGACCATATTTTTTATTAGCTTGAGGGTGCAAATATTCAACCCTACACCTCCATCCACCAAGACCCGTTTGATTTTATTTTTTATGGATGAAGACTACAAGATGAAGTGCACAATTGTGATATGGTTGGGCCGGAAGGTCTTGTTCAAAAAAATTTAGGAGATGTGGCATGGTGATGTGTCCAAACATATCCTGGAACTGGTCTACATCAAGGTTTGTGGGTGCAAAAGACTCAACAAGGGCCTTTTCTAAAATCTCTCTATGTGTAGGAAAAAAATTTAGTAACTCCATGATAGAGATTTGAGCAGGGGTCCTTTTTAGTTGTTCCAAGACATTATAGCCACTAGTGATTGATTTTGAATTTATGGGGGGTGCTCTAGCTTGTGTGGATGGTCTAGGGATGGTGATTCTACCGCTTCGAGTGGTGAATCCACAGTCAGCTTTAGACCCTAGGATATGGACAACACCTACCCATTCATCTAAGGATGTGACAACATGGTCATAAACGTGGTTGATGTTTCCATACTTCTTTCCTTTGCTATTTTTATTGGACTTGTCATGATCCGACATCAGATTTGTGTATATCTTTAGGTCTTGATTTCCATCTGGTTGTTCAACTTTGATGGTCTTATTTTCAATGAGGTATTGGATTAGGTTTTTGAGCCTCATGCAACTGGTTGTTGTATGTCCCTTGATTTTATGAAAATCACACAAGTGCTTCTCATTATACCGTGGTGGCTTAACTTGACGCTCCTAGTAATATTCAATGACAAGGAGCATGATAATTTTGGTGTCAATAAGCCGCTTCATGAAAGATTCAACCGATTCTCCAAGCGGTGTTTACTTTCACTTTGGGGGATACTAGGTTCTTGTAGATGGTCCACTTTTTTCATTGACATTATTGATTTTTTGGGTGTTGTTTTGCTGATGAAACACATTGGATCAGGGGGTGTTTTGGTTATTCTCAGGTTGTTGATACGTTTGTTGTTGCGTATTTTTCTTTGGAGCATTGATCATGACCTTAGCGTCAACAACACTGTCGTTAGTTACATTCTTGTTTTTTTATCCATATTTGTGGTTTGTCATTATAGCTTGTTGATGGGTGATTATCTTGATAAGGTGTCCCCCCTTGTATGAAAAGATCTCTTTCGATGTTGAGAGCTTTAGGGATGAGTTGGTCATAAGAGGTGATGCATTGAACTTTGAGATGGAAGGCCAGAGTTCCTTCAAGATTTGCAATGATAGTTCTGACTTGTTGTTCTTCTGGCATGGCCCACTTGCTTCTATTGGATTTGGATCACCATCATTGTAAGAAAGATGCAAATGATTCTCTTTTGTTTTTTTTGAGGTTGGACAGTTCCTCCAAGCTTACATCCATGCCCATGTTGAATGCATAATTTGCATGAACACGTCTACAATTTCTTGGAATTTCTTGATCCCTAGAGGAAGTTGGGAGAACCATTCCATGGTCGGGCTAGCTAGACTCTATGGGAAGAGCCTTATTAAATAAGAGTCGTCATAGGCCACTTCCATGCAGTGCACATGGAACTACCTGATGTGATCTTCGAGGTTTCAGAGTCCATGGTACTTGTTGAATTTTGGCATCTCGAAGCCTTTTGAAAATGGTTTCATCTCAATGCTCTTTCCAAATAGATAAGGGCATAAATTCCCTTGTGGTTTAGGGGTCTTCCTTGATTGGATGTCCAACACCTGTTGTGAGAGCCTCTTGATTTGGGCAGATAAATCACTTTGTGGGTTGAGTGGTGGAATGAATGTGTTTTGGGTTGGAGTCGTGATGATGGGTGTGGTGACTTATGGACTAGGTGGTGCATTTTCTGGAGTTTGTTGCACAACCAATTCTTGTCGATATTCTCATAGTTATTGTTGTACCAACAAAGCTTGTTGTGGTCTTTTTATTGTTGTTGGGCTTATTATTGAGTCACCTATTGTTGTGCTGCTTGTTGTTGCACTTGGTATTATTATAAGGCTTTTTGATAGGCCTATTTTTGTAACAAGGCTTGTGCTTGAGCTTGTTGTGCTTGATGTTGGGCTTGTTATTGCGTTTGTATAGCTTGGGCAGCTTGGGCAACTTGAGTAACTTGCATAGCTTGAGCAGCTGGAGCATCTTGTTGTTGTTGCAATAAAGCTTGTGCTTGTGCTTGGGCTTGTTATTGTTGTAGCAATGCTTGTGCTTGTGCTTGGGCAGCCTATTAGGCTTGTTTTCTAGCTTGTTGCATTTGTTTTTGTTGTGTGGATTACTTAGCTTGCTAGGTTTGGAATTGTTGGAGTTCCCTTTGATAAGCTTGTCGAGGTTCTTGCAAAGTTATTCTATATTGATTGGACACGTTTGGATTTGGTAGTAGAGGTGGGGGATTTAGAATGGTATGGGATGGTGTGATGAGATTGTGTTGGGGTGGTTGTTTAGGTGTTTGAATGATGCTAATGGGTTGTGTGGTGGAGGGTATAGTGGATAACCCGAGTCCTTGGGAGACCATGTTTTGAGATGTTGTGGATGGTTTTTGGATTGGCACCACCTATTGTTATGATGTCGGTGGTATGCCCAAAGGATTTGGTACACTTGGCAGATTGATTTGATTCAACTTATTTTGGATAAGTAAAGGGGTTTTCCCTAAACCAAGGATTGGTGCAGGTTTTGATGTTAGCAGGGGAATTGGTGGAGGGGTAGGTGGTATGCTTCCTTGAAAAAGAGATGATGAGGGATCAAAGATTCCCCCTTGTCCAAATAAACCCTCCTGCCCCTATCATACCATGGGGAGAGAGACTTGCTCCCAAAGATAATATGTCAGTGTTGTGGAGAAGGTTAATGAATTATTCATTTCATGAAAGATGAGTGGAACATAGGGGTGTTTCGGATCTTGGGGGATGGATTGAATCAAGATGGTGTTTTCATCCAAGTCTCTTTTTTTTTTTTATCAGTAACAAAGTTTTTTATATTGATAGAAAATTTGAAAAAAGATTACAAAATCAAATCCAATACAACTTCAATAAAAGACCTTTCAAAAACCCAATCAAAAACCATGATGACATCCAGACACCAAACCCCCCAACACTAGCTTAAACTATACCAGCCATAAGAAAACACATCATTACATGTTAACGTACTTCAACACAACAACCTGAAAGATCTAAAAACAAATCAAGAGCTTAAAACTGTTTTAAATCTTCCTTTGGATTGAGAACAAAGAACCATTGCAAATGCTTTCTTTATCACCTTCTTTGATTTCTTTCCCAATAATGTTTTCCACCCGTCCTCCACCCTTGTTGCCTTCCATTGCTAGTCCAAAAGAGGTTCTCGTGGGATCCTCCAGGCTCCTTCCTCACTGCAACTTGTTTGCTGATTTTGTTCATCAACCAGCCGTTCTCTGACCTTTAACTCCTGTGACATCACCTCACCTTTCTTTTCTCTACATTCAGGTGTTGCAGCCCCATTTTTGGCACTTTCTATTTCACTATTCTCTACCACCATCCCCTCCTGTACTGGGGTCACCTTGCCCTGCTACAACTCCTATCCCGGGGTATTCCCATCCTACCTTGGTAGCTCTCTTGTCTGATGCTCCTCTCCTACACATGCCTGATTCTGCTCCACAGTGTGTTTAGGTTGTTGGCTCACTTGTTTTTCCCCCTGATTCTCCACTATGTAATGCTGGGAAAAGGCATCTTTCCACCAAGAAGCAAATTTTTTAGTTCTGATTTTTTCACATTCAACTGCCATATGGCCCATCTGATGACATATTATACACCTAAACAGTATCCCTTCATAGTCCAAAGGATTCACCAAACAACCCTTCAAATACTTCAGCTGAATCTCCTCGGGAGACACCTTGGACACATTCATTTCAACCAATATTCTTCCATAAGTCGAATGTAAAAGATTTGAAAAATCCTCATCCACCATTAAAAATTTCCCTAGAGAGTTTCCAATAGCTTCCAAGAAGGAATCAAACCAGATTTGCAGAGGGAGGTTGGGAAGTCTCGCCCAAATAGGAATACTCTCAAAAGTTTCCATGGTTGGGTTTAAACCTGAATGCCATGGATTTAACATCAAAGTGTGTTTATCATTCCAATCCCAATGAAAATCACAAAGAATCTTCTTCCTATCCATTTCTTTTTCAAACACAAAAATAAAAACCCTTTGGACATTGGATAGATCTGAATATACCCATCTAAAAGAAGTTTCCAATAGTTTGAGATCCAATGGTGGAGGTCATTCAATCTTGGCCAGAACTCCCTGAACCTCCCAATCAGCCCCAACCCAGAGAAAACCTTTTCATTACTGATGACTTCTTGCTCCAACTCCCCAACTAAATCTATAGTGATTGATTTCGAAAGTGGATGGGAATCATGAGCCCCTCGTTTAACCTCCCCAAAGAACTTGTTTTGGCTCAATCTCCTCTCTGATCTACGCAATAAAGGCTCCTTGATCGTGCCAACCCTTCCCACCGCCACCAGTTTCTGATGCCCCTACGTCCGATCATTGTTCCCTAGAGTCGGGTCTCCACCACGCCTCTCAACTTTCCTGCGTAGATCTCCCTTCTCGCCGCCAATTCCTTCTATGTTGTTGAATACTCCTTTCACCTCACTAGCACCAAGATTCCCCTATGAAGCCTTGGCCTAGTGCATCAACTCTGACATAACCCTCCTCACATCCACAGAGGGAAGATGACTGTTGGAGCCCGACATCACATCATAAATCAACATTGAGAGCCTCTTGATTTGGGCCGATAAATCACTTTGTGGGTCGGGTGGTGGAATGAATGTGTTTTGGGCTGGAGTCGTGATGATGGGTGTGGTGACTTATTGACTGGGTGGTGCATTCACAAGAGTTTATTGTGCAAACAATGCTTGTCGATATTCTTGTAGTTTTTGTTGTACCAACAAAGCTTGTTGTTGTTGTTGTGCCAAAAATGCTTATTGTTGGGCTTGTTGTTGAGTCACCTGTCATTGTGTTGCTTGTTGTTGCGCTTGGTATTTCTATAAGGCTTATTGATACGCCTGTTTTTGTAATAAGGCTTGTGCTTGAGCTTATTGTGCTTGATGTTGGGCTTGGTATTACGCTTGTGTAGCTTGGGTAGCTTGGGTGGCTTGAGTATCTTGCACAGCTTGAGCACCTTTTTATTGTTATAATAAAGCTTGTTCTTGTGCTTGGGCTTGTTTTTGTTGTAGCAATGCTTGTGTCTACACTTGGGTAGCCTATTGAGCTTGTTGTGTGGCTTGTTGCATTTGTGTTTGTTGTGCAGCTTACGTAGCTTGCTAGTTTTGGAATTGTTGGAGTTCCCTTTGATAAGCTTGTCGAGCTTCTTGTAAAGTGATGCTATATTGATTGGCCACGTTTGGATTCGGTAGTAGAGTTGGGGGATTCATAATGGTATGGGATGGTGTTTGAATGATGACAATGGGTTGTGTGGTGGAGGGTATAGTGGATAAGTTGGGTCCTTGGGAGACCACATTTTGAGATGTTGTGGATGGTGTTTGGATTGGCACCACCTGTTGTTACAATGTTGGTGGTATGCCCAAAGGATTTGGTATGCTTGGTAGATTGATTTGATTCAACTTATTTTGGATAAGTAAAGGGGGTTTCCCTAAACCAAGGATTGGTGCGGGTGTTGATGTTAGTCGGGTAATTGGTGGAGGGATAGGTGGTATTCTTCCTTGCAAAAGAGATGATGAGGGATCAAAGATTCCCCCTTGTCCAAATAAACCCTCTCGCCCCTATCATACCATGGGGAGAGAGACTTGTGCCTTGTCAGTGTTGCAGAGAACATTGATAAATTATTTGTGTCATGAAAGATGAGCGGAACGTAGGGGTGTTTCGAATCTTGGGGGAAGGATTGACTCAAGATGGATTTTTCATCCAATTCTCTATTTTTCACAAGGGGATTTGTTTGAAGAGCCTAAAGTAATGAACTTCCGTTGTTGACAATTGGTTGAGTTGGAGCAAGAGATTATGTGGGTTGGGGAATGGGTTGAACGATGCTTTGAAAAGACGGTGTGAATGAGACTGGGGGCATAATCCCAAGAGGTTTCTCCACATTAGTGTTTACATCAAAATACAAAGATATTTTTCCAATTCTAGCTTGTATTGTGAAGGATTGAGTCTCATCATGGCATTGAAAATTTTGTGATTCTTAGGATTTTGGACCATTTCTATGATTTCTTCTTGAGTCATTCCCAAGACATTATTGGTGATGTCTTCCACTTGACCTCCCTCTTGAGGATATTGTGGTAATAGAGGAAGATTGGGTGGGGGATTGCTAGATCCCATAGGATTGTTTTCAGGTGTGGCTTGACTCACGTCACTTGAAGTATATGTTTCCTTGTTGGCCTCCATGTTTTTCTTGTATTGAGATCGAGTTTTCATCATAAAAAAAGGATCAAATTTTAGGTACAAAGAAGAAAAACCATTTTTTTTCAAGAATAAAAGGATGGTGATGAGATAGATGAAGGGTGGATTCAGTGAATGATTAAAATTTGAAGAATCTTGAAGGTACATTAGACTTTAGGACTTTAGTATTTTTGATTCTTGATTTGAATTTTTTTGGATTTGGATTTGGATAATTAACTCATAAACCCCAAGAGGTTGGATGTTTATCTTGAAATAAATTTGTTCACAAGGATTGATAATTTAACTAAGCACATGAAGAAGGATTCATTTACACATACTTAGTCAAACAAGATGATTTTTGATTTCATTTAAAGGATTTTCCAAAAGTCTAGCATGATTTGATTTTTCCAAGATTCGAAGAGTTTTCTAGTGGGATGAGATTTGATTGATGTTTGATGCGTGGGTGAGAATGTTGACTTTCATCCTAGATTAAACCTAGATAAAAATCCTTTCTACAATACCTTGGTATTGAAGAAAATGCTTGCACTTACTATGTGAGAGATGATTTTTTTTTAAAGAGACTTGGATTTTGACTGTAATAAAATTTGCACAAATTAGGATTGTTTTGTGAAGCTTTCTTGTAAAAATTATAAACCAACCTTTCTCTGACTTTGTGAAGTCTTGAAAGATGTTCCTCATGAACTTTTGGACAAAGAAACTTGTGATGACTTCATTTGGGAACTTTGACTTTTCGAGAAATCATGGGATCAAGTACATGTGAGGTTTAATTGTCTATTATCTTGCTTAGATTGATTCTTTTGCCCACAAACACTTTCTTGATTACGTTTCAAACTGAATGTCTAATGTCCTAATTTCTTTTCATCCCACAAGGTCCATTATGTGGAAATCAAGGGAATCAAGGAAATAGTTTCCTACTATTGACTTTAGTAAGAGAAAATTGTGATATAAATCCAAATACTTAGAATCCTCTAAGGATGAAATCCCTAGGGAAAGCAAGAGAACTTGGATTTTTCAAAGGTATTTGTTCCTCCTAAAGGGTTTGAAATTTTGAGGATTTGGTGAATGTTTGTTTTCAAGTGTTTTAGATCCAAGCAAAGTGTTTTGATTCCAAAGTGATGCACAATCCTAAGATAAAATAAGACAATATTTGTCAAGTTCCCACTTGGATAAATCTAGCTACAATTACTCTTAGTGGATGATTGAATGCTTGACCACACCAGCTCCCCTCCATGACACACACTTCTCAGGTCAGACAAGCATCAGTACCCATAAAAATCTCATGGCATAATTCTCATCTCTAATAAGAACCTTAAAAATGTGGGATGACTTCAAAACGACCGTTCTTACACCAACAAATAGATTTAAGGATTTGGGCCTTCTAAACAAAGGGTTCTAATATAGGTATTTTGTTCTTGGGTGATCATCCATATGACAAGAGACCATTGTTTCCCTTCTTGTTGGAACAATCCTCGTGATACTTGAAATTTCCTCAAGTACCCACACTTATATGCCAGTTGGAAGTCGCTTGGATTTAACGTATTCTTGGTTGGGTTGTTCCCTAGGGTGATTATTTTTTCTCACCAGGAAGGCCCTCTAAAGATTAAAAAATTGAGCAAGCACATCTGTAGTTCGATCAATATTTATTGAGAAACAAAGTGAGAACACTCGCAATATATTCCACTCACACTAGCAAGATTTTTTTCAATTTTAAGAATCCAAATTGAAGTGTGGAGGTAATCACTTATACAACTTAATATCACAATTTTTTTTTATTATCAAGATTGTTGTGATGCGTGAGAGAAGTGCATACATCTTTTTAAATGGTATTACTTTGGATAAGGGATTGCAAAACATAAAAGACACATGTTCAATTTAATCCTTCAAAAACAAGAATATGAGTTCTTTTTAAGCACCAACTTTGAAGTGCGAGATTTGTTTGTTCAATTGTTAAGTCCAAAAAAAAAACCTAGTAAATTGCTTATGGTTGTTTTTAATCCCTTTATTTTGTTATTTTTAAGCCCAAACAAAAATGATTGAGTCCTAAAAAGAATGAAGATGACAAAGTCCTTAGAAAAAGGATTATAATTTCTCCCCAAAGTTTTAAAAAAAACTTATGCAATGAAATAACAATGCCATAGAGAAGTCCTTGTCTTTGTTTCCTCCCTTCAGTTTTGATCAAGCCAACCTACAAAAATTTATTTAATACTACGAAAACAGATGCCAAAAACTAGTTAGGAGTTAAAAGAAATCAAAATGAGGAAACACATGTTGAAATTAATTTGAAAACTGTCTTTTACCCAACTCCAACGGTGTAGTCTGTGATGGTGGTGCAGTTTAAAGAAGTCAATGTCGTTGGGACTGATAGCAACGGACTGTGCAGAAACTAGTGAGTGCAAATGTGGTGCTATTTTGATCAGCGGCAGAATTTGGAGTTTGGATGGTTGGTCGACGGGAAAATGACATAGCATCACAGTTTGGGATTCAAATTTCTTGGTGTGAATGACTCAACATCGTAGTTTGGAGTTTGTTAGCATTGCTATATGGCACCACTAGACTGCTAGTGGTGGATTTTGACTTTCAGTGGTGCAATTTTCCCGTAGACACAAAAACTTCAAAAAAACAATGGAATTTTTGAAAAAAATGTGTTAGATTCTTCTGATTGGCCCTCCTTCTAGTGCCAAAATGTGAATGGTGATCTTGGACCTGCACAAACACAAAGAACAAATACACAATTAGTCCAATATGCAAGTTAGAAACAACATTCCACATGAAATCCATTTGAAACATGAAAACAAGAAATAATATGAAGAACACAATAAAAAAAGCTTTTAAATCTTATTTAAATGATCAAAATCTCAATCCCATGGGGAAATTGGCCCTTTTCCAATTACTTTCAAGCTTGATGATCAAGGGTGAAGATTTGATGCTCCTTGGTGAAATTTCTCCATAACCTAGCTATGACAATATGAAAAATGGATGAAAATGGATGGAGATTGCTCAAATTTTGAAGATAGTAATGTTGCATGAAGTTGTGGATCCAAAATCCAAATGAGAGCCTTTTATTTATAAAAGAGAATGATGGGAAAGCGGTGAAAGGGATGAATGTGGGACAAAAGACCAACCAATAGAAAAAGGCCACTTGTCTTGACATGTGAGTAGACAAAGGTGGAGCACATTTTGATGAATGTGCACATAAATGTTATTAGGTGGATATTTGAAATTGATGAAATGACAAGTTGGAGGGAGAAAGAAATGGAGTTAATGCCACTTGGCTCAAGGCAAAGGACATGAAAGAGACGTTTAATGCCTTGTTGGATGTACACACCCTTTTGAAGGGATTTTTTGAATTTGAAGAATATTCCTTCCTTGATGCCATGTTGAGAGAAAATAAGAGATTTAATAAATCAAATAAAATGATTTATTTGTGCACGATGCAAAAGCTAGAGGATTTGAGGGATTAAGATTAAGATTAATTAGGATTTGATTAATTTAAAAGGAGATTAGCTGATATGACAATTTGATTTAGATTTTTGGATTGATTTAAATCAAAGTTAAGAGGAATATGAATTTAGACTTAATTAAATAAAGTTTAATTTATTTAATTAAAGAGAAAGGTGTTAGTTTAAAATAAAATAAAGATAAATTTATTTAATTTAAATGAGATGACTTTAGAGATTAATTAAATAAAATGAATTATTTAATTAAAAGAGGGACTATAGGATTAACTAAACAAAATGATTTATTTAATTAATAAAAGATGGTGACTTAATTAGACAAATTTGATTTATTTAATTAAGACATGAAATATGGTGAATTTAATTAAATAAAGACTATTTAATTAAATGACTAGCAGTGGAGATGATTCGGGATGACCTAGTGTTAGTAAAATCAGGATCAAGTGTATAGAATCAATTTGTATATTTTTCGCGTCTACACCAAAATACAAAAACTGCTCTAAAAGCGGTTTGGTGATTAAGCTTGGCAGTTAAGCTAGCATTAATCGCTAGCGGTTAATTGACTGAAACTCCCATTAACACTGTGTTTTTTATTTATTTTTGGATTGTGTGTTGTACCAGGCTGTACACCTAGAAATGAAAAAAAATGTCCTTACAAAGTCACTATGTCCGATTTCGATGATTTTATAGTTGATTTTGGGGTTTTTGGGTGCTCTAAACGTGATGGTGAGGTCTATTTGGGCTCAAAATGCTCCAAAATTGCAGGTATGCTTTGGATCTTGAAATCCTCATAAACTTCAAACCCTCATAGATCAGGCACCGTATAACCAAAATTGATGAAACAAAGGTCAATCTTGACTATTTCAAACCTTCTAGACACAATGGTGAGGTCCAAATTAACTCAAGATGCACTAAAATTTTTCTTTAAGAAAAGATCCCTTAAAAAAAGAATAGGAAGTTGTAGATCTGGAGCTCTGATACCATGTTGAATTTGTTAAACCAACCTCACGGATCCCAATGAACACCTACAAGAAAATAACCTGTCACACAAAAGAGATCAAGAGACACAAGAATGGTGCTCTGCAAACATGAAGCAAAAATGCATTATCAAGAAGTAAATAATTACAAAGAGATCAATCCTTAAGAAAAGAGATCAAAACCCTAAAGTGAACCCTAGGATTTAATAAAGTAATTATTAAAGTGCCTAACTTTAGCTTAAGTGAAAATAAAGTAAAAGGTGACTTAATTAATTAATCGATATGATTGAATTAATTAAGTAATTAAATTTATTACTCCAACATTCATGCATAGTAATAATGGGGTCAAGAATTGGCCTACCAGAAACAAAGCCACTTTGATGCAAAGAAATAATCAAAGGAACAATCCTCTACAACCTTAAAGCCAGGACCTTGGAAAAAATCTTGTAAATAAAATTGCAAAGGCTGATTGATCTAAACTCATTAAAGGTTGAGGCACCAAGAGTTTTCAGAATCAACACAATGAACATTGAATTTAATTCCTTCAACAAATTATGGCTACCAAAAAGCTCCTTGGTAGAATCCACCAAATTTAATAATTATTTCATATGTATTTGATAGTTTTTCAAGGATAAAATTTCTTCATCTTCAACTTATTGAAATTTTACTCAAGAAAGATATGTGAAGTTGAATTATTAGAAGTATTTGGCATATCACGAGTATTTAATATTTTAGGGAGTCAATGTTTAATGATGTGTAATTATAATGAAAAATTCAAATTCTAAAATAATAGAAGAACGAAATAGAGGATATTTTGGATAGTAGGTTTGGGAAAACTACTATAAATAGGAAGTATGAAGAGTATTTCGTGAAGTGGAAAGGTAAGCTAGAAGAAAATTCAAGTTAGATTTATAAGTTTTTGGTAAACTAACTTTTCAAACAACCCATGTTGTCTAATGTGTGAGCATTCCAGGGTATTTTTTTGGTCATTAGTCGATCAAAAATCTTCACATTTTACCGTAGTTATATGTCTCACCTCACAATTTGGAATATATGTTCTATCTTGATCTTTCAATTCCATATAAGTTCTTTTTAGAAGATTATAATCACTCCCAAAGCATGGCTTGGTTTCTAAACCTTACTAAGATTAACAAAATAACACCTAGTTTGATTGTTCATAAGTTGTAGTGGATTTTAAATCTTATATTAGAAGAGGAACACATCAAACAATACATTAGATCTATGTGTTATTTTAGTATTTATGTTCCTACATGTTTGGCTTACTACATGATCCATTACGATATTGAGATTTATGCCACTCTTTGAATAACTAAGATTATTAACAAGGCTTGAGGAAAATAGATAAAAAAAATATGACAATCATTTGGAAGAAAGATGAAATTACTAGAGAGAAAGAGATAATTAAATTATGGAGTTACATGTTTATAATCAAATGACTGAGGCCTAGCATGTTGGAATCCCATTATAGTTGTTTAATTCATTCTTGACTATGAATCAAAAAATATCAAATCACTTTTTTTTTGTGTCATTGATTTTTCTACTTGATACAATTGTGAATTTTTTAAATTCATTGCATAGTTTGAAAATTCTTAATTAGATCATCAATCCTTGACTATATCATTTTAAGTGTCTCTTCATCTAATTATCCCTATTATTCATGCTTAAGCACTCTAAAATTGGAAGGCCCTTACACAAGAGGTTTCCTTTGAAAATAAATGACCTTATTTTTCTTGGTAGAGGGTTTCAATGTTTAACCAAAATTAGATGCATCCTTCATATTAAGGATAGGTTTTTCATCTTATTATTGAGTGAAATTAATATATTATGAAGGAATTATCTTCTTCATTTAACTCATTAATCTTGGCAATAATTAATTATTTGAAGACAAACATTTTGTTGTAAACCAAATTTGATTATCTTCATCATTATATATTCTCTAGGGTACTTTATCAATTATAAATTCCTTAATTTTAGAAAGTAAAATCGATGTAGGAGCATCTGAGCGAATTAGCAATCAACATCAACCAAAAAAATAAGTATTTTATTTTCATGTTTAATTTTAAATTTTGGTGTGGGTTGGAGCTTCAAGGGAATATTTTGTTGTGTTTGAAGGATAAAATCTTCATTTACCAATTTACTTGGATTTTCATTTCAAAAATCAGAGGCAAATAGTGTGTTTAATGTTATTTTACAATTATTGTATTATTTCAAGGCTTGAAGGGTTAAAGGGGATCATTGGGATATTAAATGGAACTTGAAAATGAGAATTAATATTTATTCTATCAATTTTATTTCCTATAGAAGTTTCATAAGTAAAGTGACCTTTGACATTCCATTCTTGTCTTATTGGGTGCTTAAAATGAAGGGAAATATAGTGAATTTTTGGAAAAATTAATGACTGAATCTTCAATTACCAAATGAGCACGACTTGGTTTTGTATTTTCTTCATTTTACAAAGGCATATAAATCATAAATACATTTGATATGGTAAAGTAACATTAACAACACATTTTTGAAGAAAAACTATCCTTTTTTCATCCTTTGTGAAGGAATTTCAAAAGTCAAGTTGAGGGATTGAAAGAGAATATTTGGGTGCCACTTTCTGGTGCTTTGTAAGGGTGCATGAACATATAAAATAAAACCTTCAATGATGTAAAAATTCAACAATAAATAGTAGCAAGGTTGGAGAAAGAACTTGCAGGTTGCTCATGAGAGTTGCACAAGAAAGAGTGCAGAAAATTAGCTTGTGAAGAGAAGGGGAATAGAAGAAGAGAAAAAAAAAAATTCAGGTGGGTTGTAGGTGATCAAGGTAGCCATGATAGCTTCATAATGAAGATAAAAATCATATTTTATAATATGAGTGAAGAAAAGAAGGTTCAAAGACATGAGGATTTGAAGACTCATAGATAAGATGTGTCTAGAAAAGCTTGTAAAAATTTATGAATTTTATTCAATGTAGAATCCTCCATATATGGACCTACAAGTGGATATAAAATCCCTTCAAACCAGCCTCTCTCAGGTTTGGTCAAATCAACACTGTTTGTGTGTTCTAGTATCAAATGCATTCTTGCAAAAATGGTTAGTGGAGAGTAGTACAAAAATAGAAAGAAACATTTTTTTGTTTTGTGCATCATGGAATGAAACCAAGTATACCGACACATCAATGTGGGTAGATAAATGATACAAAAGGCCTCCTTTTTCTGCCCAAGTCCCTTGATGATTCTGAAGTGCACTAATATGGGGTAGTCTTGAAAGTGTCATAAGAGAAAAAAATATAAAATTGTTAATTTTTTAGTATTTTTGACAAATGTGCAGCGTGAATACATCAAGGTAGGTAGTTAAATACTATGGAAGGTATATTTTTTTTTCCCAAGTCACCTGATCATTCTGGGGTGCTTTTTCTAAGGTAGTCTCTAAAGAGCCTTAAGAGAAAAAAAAAATTAGTACTTTTCACAAATGGGTAGTGTGGACATGTCGAGGTAGATAGGTAAATACTAGGGAAGGTCTCTTTTTTTCCCAATTCACCCAATTATTCTAGGGTGCTCTTTTCAGGGCAGTCTCTAAAGAGCCCTAAAAGTAGGAAAATTGTCAAACTTTGACGAAGTCATTCTAGGAGCTTGTGGTGCATAGGAATGTTTTTTCTAGACCTACAAGTGGATATCAAATCACTTCAAACCAACCTCTCTCTATTTTGGTAAACTCAACATTTTTTTTGTGTTTCAGTGTCAAATGCATTCTTGCAAAATTATCAATGGAAAGTAGAGCAAAAAAAGAAAGAAGAATTTTTTTTGCTTTGTGCATCGTGAAGTGAATCCAAGTATACCAATGCATCAAGTTGGGTAGGTAAAATCTAAGTAAGACCTCCTTTTGTTTCCCAAGTCCCCCTATTATTTTAGAGTGCACTAATCCAAGGTAGTCTTGAAAGTGTTGTAAGAGTAAAAAAAGCAAAATTGTTAAATTTTTAGTATTTTTGAGAAATGAGAAATGTGGACACATCGAGGTAGGTAGGTAAATACTAGGGAAGGTCTCTTTTTGTTGAAAAAGTCACCTGATCATTCTAGGATTCTCTTTCTAGGGTAGTCTCTAAAGAGCCCTAAGAGCACAAAATGCAAAAACTATAAAAAAATTAGTATGTTTGACAAATGGGCAGTGTGGACACATTGAGGTAGGCATGTAAATGATAGGTTAGGTCTCTTTTCATTGCCTTGTATGGATTATTATTAGCTTATTTATGAAAATTGTTGATGCAATAGTATTGTCCACCAAAAATACCTATATTTTTTAAGAATTATTAAGACACATAAACTCTGACCTACTTCCATCGTTACCCCATTGTACTCATAACACAAATATGGATGTATTGCTCTAAATCACTTAAAAATATACCTTTATTCTCCAAAAACCCTACACATATAAACAAGTAAATTGTTAAGAAAATAAATCTTCAAGACCTATTTGAAACTCAACAATGGTGGATTTATTATCATTGTAATCATGCTCCAAACTTGAGTGAAGTAGACTTGCATATAAATATAGACAAATTTTTGAGCATAAGGAACATGAACTAGATTTTTCTAACTAGACATTCTCTAAAATCAAATAACCTTGAAAATATATTGATCTACATGAACTATCATAGATGTTTTGATCTGAATCTCTAAAAATTATATCATTGTTCTCCAAAAAACCTACATTTCTACATAACAACTAATTTTTATGAAAAAAATTAATGTACTTTTAATCCAACCAATAGAAATAACATGAATCTAAATAAGATGAAAAATATGATACCTATCCCATACAAAAAAATATTTGACACTCAAGTGTTTCTAAAGGGTCATCTCTTACCTTCAAAGTATCTAGTATTACTTCATGATCAACACTACTAACTATCCATAGTTCCTTTCTTCTTGGTTTGGAATGATGTCTCAATAACATATATTTTTTGCTATAACAAGGTGTGAATACATTAGAATGATTTTTTGTTTCTTGTTGTATTCAAATACATGTATGACATTCTTTCTAATCATATATGTTTGCAACCAAGTTCCAACAACAACAACTGAACCTATATAATACATGAACCTATCATCATCTATCATCAGGTGTGTTAGCTTCTTCTTTCCTTGTACACATTGTACCAGCCAATAGTATGATCCCTCTTCATTCCCCTACGGTGCAACAACTACATAAAAATGTCTCAATTGTACAAGATGTGAAAGATTGTAATAGTTATGTGAACTTTCCATTTCATCTTCTAAAGAGGATTGTGCTACAAATAAAGGGGTTAGATACCATGGAATCCATGTATCTACCCACTCACTTGACTCACATTGATCCCAATCACACTGAATACAATTCTGACAAAAACAAGCCAACTCTCATGTCCATATGGTCCATGCACTTACATCTGAGCTTCAAAATAAATTCATCTTTGAATATTCTTTGATTGTTTGAAATTCCAATTTCTCTTTGTTGGTGCAATTAAATTTTTTGTACCTCGTCCTAGGTCATAATTACACCTTAGTTAAGTTTACTTAGGGACCACATAGGAGTTGTTGGAGATTTTCCACCTTTGGTGGACTTATTTTCTTATTACTTTATCACTTCCACCTTTCATGGACATATCATGTGATTAGGTTTCCACCTTTTGTGGGTGATCCACTATTTGTGGTGGTTATCACATTATCACTTTCCACTTTAGGTGGAGTGATAGCTTTTCATTGTTGTCTCATGTCATAAGATTACAACACTTGTCATAATATTATGCACTCCTATGTTCTCACCTTAGCTATATAACCAAGGGTTCTCTCATTTTAAAATCAAGCAATCTCATATCATATCATATCATATCATTGACATTGAATATAGTTTATTCTTGTCACATCATTTTCTCTCTTCTTTGTGCTTTCCATTTGGTCCATAGATCTTGGCATAGATAGCCAATTCTAACATGGTATCAGATCCTGTTTGATTCTAACATGGTATCAGAGTGGGTTGGGTGCCATTGGAGTGTCTTTTTCTAAAGAGAAGTACTAGATTTGGGGAGGTTCCATTTTTGGCTCTTTATTGCAGGTTTATATCGAAGCTTTCTGGTATTGAAGCTTTCTGGTGCAAATATAAGCTCACCATTGCATTCGAAAGGTTTGAGAAACTCGATTTTGCCTTTTTTTTGTCCAAATCAGACATATGAGGCCAAATCTATGAGGGTTTGAAGCTGCATTGTAATTGCCAGATCTAGTAGGTAGTTGCATTTTTGGAGCATTTTGGGTCAAATCCGACACTACCATCGTGTCCAGAAGGGCCAAAAACCCTAAGATCAACTATCCATTTGTCCATGTTGGAGCAAGTCATCTAGTGAGGCAAAAAATTTTTTGCTCGGAGAGTTGTACGACCCCCCAGGTTGTGTGATTATTATGATACGATTTTTCCAAAAAATAAAATAAAAAATTTCAATGATTTTTTTTGAAAATTATTTTTCAAAAAATTAAAATCTGCAAATAAATTTCATTTGCAAAAGTTTGATTTAGAAAAATAAAATTAAATTAAATTAAAAAAAAAGCAAAAAATCAAGTCTGTAGACTATACAGTGTATCTGCAAGGGTATTGGCGGCCCCACCACCCGCCACGTGGTCCACCTTCATTGGCACACAGGCCCCTCATACCAGACACCGACGGTCAAAAGAATCCAGCCGGTTCTTCAAACTTCTGGTGCATAGGAATTTCCAACAGCCGGTCAAAACAAAAACATTTCTGGCAAAACATTTGGCAGGAATCACGAAGAATCTGGCGGTCAAACCAATCAACCGGCAGTGGGAAAAGATTTCGGCTACTGACATATTCTCTACGAAAAGGGGACCCGCGTCAACTAGTGATGGCCAATCGGTCATCAAATTTAATCCAGTGTTTGGCTGACGTCAACACTACGTCAGTAGTTTCAAAAAAAATTCACCCCCCTCACGGTTTGCATTTTGGTTTTCATAGGCGAACTTTGAAGCTCTTTATCTTAGTCATTTTGGCTTCTTTTTTCGAGCATTTTTTTTTTTATTTGCACTAATTTTTTGTGCTCTACATAGTGGTGCAATCAATTCTTGGTTTTGGTTTCTATTTTTCCTAGAAATTTCAGATTCTCACAGGTGTTTGTACTTCATCCTTATTTTGGGAACTTTGGGAGCTCATATGTTGCTCCTACAGTAACATTTTCGAGTGTCATTTTTTTTGAAAGTGCATAATTTTTTGTTTAATTCTCAATGGTATGATCAGATTGATCTTATTTTGTACCAAAAATTGTACTTGAATCTGTGGCCTATTTTGGCATCTGCATGTACCAAGATCAAAGTTCACTTTGTTGTTTTTGGCAGTGGCAACTATAAACGCACTAAGTATAAAGTGAAAAATCAGATATTTCTTGGGGGGTTTCATGATTGAGTAATTTGGGGGGATAATCTTTTTCCTTTGTTGTCTTTTTTCTCTTGATTGGTCTATTGTGTGTCTAAGTTGACGATTTTAATATGGGCATCAAAATACATCCTGCTGTAATAAGGTTAAATCGATGGAACTTTAAGTCTTGGCGAGATGGAATCCTAACACATTGTAGGTGGCTTAATATTTTGCCATATTTCTATGGACTAGTTCCTAAACCTTCATCAAAATGGAAGAGAGTTGTGTGGGACATAAAAATAGAACATATTGTGGGATTAATTGGTTGTAATTGTGATATTGATACACTAATGGCCATTGATGGTATTGAGATCCCTTGTGACCTTATGACCAAAATTTGGGAGATGTATGGACTCCATTTCCATTCCATTCCTTCCATTCCATCCATTCCATTCCTTCCTCCTTCCTTTCCTTCCATTCCTTCCTCCGTCCTTCCTCCATCCATCCATCCATTCCATTCCATCCCTTCCTCCATCCATTCCTCCATTCCGTCCATTCCATTCCTTCCATCCATTCCATCCATCCTTCCATTCCTGTCCGTTCATCCATCCGTCCATCCTCCATCCATGTCCTCCATCCGTCCATCCATCCATCCATCCGTCCATCCATCCTTTCATCCATCCATCCTTCCATCCATCCATCCATCCATTCCATCCATCCATCCATCCATCCATCCTCCATCCGTCCATCCATCCATCCATCCATCCGTCCATCCTTTCATCCATCCGTCCGTCCTCCGTCCTCCATCCATCCTCCGTCCATCCATCCGTCCTCCATCCGTCCGGCCATCCATCCATCCATCCGTCCGTCCATCCGCCCGTCCGGGAATATCCAGATCCATCCATTCCTTCCATCCATCCATCCTCCGTGTCCTCCTCCGTCCGGTCCGGTGTCCGGTCCGTCGGCGTCCATCGTCCGGCGTCCGGAAGGGAGAGAAAGAGGGAAGGAGGGATATCAGTAATGGTAGCATGGGAGGGATAGGTATAGATATAGTTAGGGAGAGAGGGAAGGGTAGGTGGATATATTTTGTGTGTTTGTGAGGGAGATATGTAGTGGTAGGGTGGGAGGGATAGATGGAGTGAGAGAAAGAGGGAAGGAGAGAGATTGTGAGTGGTAGGGTGGGAGGGATAGGTATAGAGATATTTAGTGATGGAGGAAGGGGTAGGTGGAGAGATTTTGTGTGTGAGAGAGGGAGAGAGGGAGGGAGAGAGAGGGAAGGAGGGAGATAGGAAGTGGTAGGGTGGGAGGGATAGAGTGAGGGAGAGAAAGAGGGATGGATGGAGATAGAGAGAGGTAGGGTAGGAGAAGTAAGTATAGAGAGAGTTAGGGAGAGAGGGAGGGGTAGGTGGTGAGAGAAGTAGAAAGAGGGGGAAGTTGGGAAGGAGGGAGAGGTAGGTATAAAGAGAGGTGGGGTGGGATTGTTTGAGGGAAGGTGGGTATAGAGACTTGTAAGGTTCAAGGAATAAAGAGAGAGGTAGGTAAAGCTAGATAGAGAGGCAGGGTGGGAGAGATGTATAAAGAGAGATATATTATGAGAGAGAGAGGGGGAGGGAGAGGTAGAGAGGAGATGGAGGGAGTGAGGGATAAATGGAGGGATAAGTTGAGAGATTGACCTATAGTTGGAGAGAGAGGGGGGAAGGTGGGAGGGAGGGAGAGGGAGTGTGAGATAGATTGAGAGAAATGTAGGTAGAGAGGGTAAGTGGAGATAGATATAATTATAGAGGGAAGGTGAGAGAGAGGGAGAGAGAGATGTATATATTTCTCTCAGCTCCTTATAGTAAATTATTATAATAAATTTGCAAACAGTAGCATGGTGTGATAGTTAAGTTATTATGTTTTGATTCTTTCCATCAAGGTTCAAACCCCATTGGGGTGTAATTATTGAAAATTCTTATTGGGGATGAGGTCCCCCATTTGTGACCTCACCAGTTCATAGCTCTAGATCAAAATCATTTACCCCTTCAAAAAAAATATTATAATAAATATAATATTTAAAACTCCCTTGCAACAATCCATCAAATAATTTTTTTAGAATATATTATATTATTAAATATATATTTAATATTACAATATTTATATAATATAACATATAATATTTATGTTAAATATAATTTTTTGATTATAGGGGAAAAAAAAGTTTTGAATGGACCTGAAACCATTTACAATAGGTTTGAATGGACCCGAAACCATTAGCAAGCATGTTTTGATAGGGACCCGAAACCCACTCAAAAAGAAAAAGCTACACATGAATACAACAAAGACAACCAACAACGAACTAGAAGCAAGTTACCTAATAAAAAATATCTGTACAAATTAGAAAAGGTTTTAATGGGAACCTTAAACCCAACACAACCAAGTTTTATAGGGGAACTTGAACCCAAGAACCACCTGAGATGGCTAGGTAACCATCAGCTTATAATAGCCAAACTGCAACAAAACACTTATCAACAACACCCATCAAATCCAAACCCCCCACCTCAATAGGAGAGTTGAAAATTAAATTAAAACACTAAAGAGTCCCAACAATCACACCACACCAATCAACCCAAAACACCAACCCAACCTCTATCTCAATAGGAGGGGGCTCACCTCTATAGGAGAGGATGAAATAAGAATTTAAGCCATAGAAAATAGAACTTCCCACCTGATCCACAACACACCTCTCCACCTCAATAGAAGAGGGCTCCACCTCTGAAGGAGCAGTCTCCACCTCCAAAAAATACCATAACTGTAAAAACCAAAGGGAAGCAGCTACATCCATAGAAAGGAACAACATAACATCCTTTGGCATAGTGGTAAACTCCAAAGCATATATAAAAAAGTAGATCACTCCTTAGCCAACAACCATGATAGAAGATACATCTGAGCCAAAAGCATGTACATTTGAAGGAGCTCAATAGTCAGAACAAACACACCCCCATCTTCTAAATCAAACTTTAGGACCCAAGAGGGGGAGAGCATAGAACTCAACATACTAGATAGGCCATTTGAGAGAAGACCACCTAGTAGAAAAAAATATGAAACCATGGTTGCCTCAATAACCACCAACCACTTTAGCATTCCAAGAAATATATACAAAAAATAAATGAGGTAAAAGAATCACTCCAGCAAGGCCACCCCAAACACCCAATACGAAGAGAAACACTCCCCATAGGAGCCAAAAAGATAAACATCACTACAATGAAGCAAGACCCAGAGAAGAGCAGCCTCATTGTGAAGAAAAACAACAAGCACCAATGAAGAGTCAATGGGACCCAAAAGAATAAGGACAAGGCAATGAAAGCCTCCCAATAGAGAGTGTATAAAGAAGGAAAGACTATGAAGAAAAAATTCCAACCCTACATGCCAGTTAGGGTCTAAAAAATTCCAAAAAAATTCCATAGACAACTCCACCAAAGGCAAACCAAAGGCCTCAACCTACAACAAATAAAGCTCCCACAAAGAGGCACAAAGTAGAGGAGAGCCAGACAAAACTACAAATGGAAAGAGAAGAGAGAAGGAACAATCAAAAAAAGAAAAATCTTACCATACATTCTAATCAGGGTTTGTGAAATGCTTGAAACTCTCCACAAAGAAAACCTCAATAGGAAATCCAAACACCACCCCTAGTGCCTCAAAAGAAACTTGAAGCCAAGAAACCAAGGTTGGCCAAAGAGGAAGTAGACTAACTCCAAAAAGAATTGGAAGAAGCCCGAACTGGGAACCAAAAGCACCCCCAAAAACAAACATCAAGATCATAGGAGACCACTACCCAAAGAATAGCCCCCACCCGACATCGAGCAAGAAAAGCATGAGAAACCGTGGGCAAAGCCAACAAGGAAAATGCAGAAAAGAGACTCCAAAAAGGGAGCCAAAACCCAAAGAGAGGAACAACTTGAGCCAAAGACAACAAGTTTGAGAAAAAGAACCAGAGCCAAGAGCAGAAATGGCTCGAGAAGCTCCAAGCCAATGACACAAAAGAATGGCAACCCCCAAAGGAGCATAAGCCATCAAGAACGCCACAACATCACCTAGAAAAACCACATTTGGAACAACAATGACCCCTCCAATTCAACCGCCCTCCTCGTATGCATCATCATCATCTCCTTCCTTGCCATTTCCCTCCTCATAATTCAAATTCTACCCTCTGCTCGCGCTCCTGCTCCCGCCCAATGCCATTTTACGAAAAATTATTATATATTAAATATAATATTAATGTTAATATTTCTTATTATTTTATAATATATTATAATATATATATTAATATTAATATTATAACATGTTATATTTTAATCTATAGTGATATTTATATATTTTAATATTTCTAATTAAAAAAAGAGATATCCTTTTCATCAAATATTATTTTATAATATATTATATTATTATATATGTAATATTATATTTATATTTAATGTTATTACTATAACATTAAATATTTCTATTAAATATAATGTATATTGTATTAATATTTCCTAGTATTTATTATTTATCGTATATTATATTATATATATTAGTATATAATATATAAATATTTATATTAATATTAATATTTTAACATCTTAAATTTAAATCTATACTGATTTATATATATCAATATATCTAATTTTAAGAAGTGAATATCCATTTCTTAAGTTGAAATAACATATATTTGTTATATAATTTTAAGTAATGGATATTCGTGTCATATCGGATATCCATTTTTAGCTTTAAAAAATGGATATCCAATAATAAAAAATATCCATTTTGCTTCATTATTACTTTGGTATTTGGCTTGGGATGACAAACCTAAAAATTTAACATCCCCAATGTTTTTACAAGGGTTGTAAGGGATTTTCGAACTTCACACTTTGTGCTGATGACTTTTTTTCATCCAATTTTGATGAAATGAAAAGGGTTTATTCAAAAAATTGACAACATGCTACTGATATAAGATATGCTTTATTTTAAATTTAATAGGTAATTATTATTGATTTTCTACATGCACTGTAAATTCCTGATTGATAGGCTGATTGAAAAACATCTATAACTTTTAAATGGGTATACATTTTTTGAATCTGAAAGGTGTGTCACACACTATGCTTCATAAATTATAGTTGTAAAAAAAACTAAATTTTCATAAATTTTTGACCAAGTTAGGGTGGTCGGACAAACGGTTTTTAATATTTTTGAAAATTTCTACTAGAAATTTCATAATTAATTATTTACTTGCAAAAAAATACAAAAAATGTGTCACATCTACACATGTGTCCTCTACTTATATTAAAATATTCAGAAAAATACATTAATTTTTTTTTCTCCCTGTTAGGGTGGTCGAGCAAACACCTACTTGTTTATTTTTTTCAAATTTTGATGTACTGTTGCATTGAAATCTTAAATTTTCACCAAATCGGGGTGGTGGGCCTACCTTGATTGGCTAAAGAATCTCGTTGTAGGAAAGAGGTCACAAGGTCTAGTCTCTCCACCTTCTTTGTGGTATTGGTGGGCGTTTCATGCCAACTTCACTGGTCACATGAATTTTTTTACCATGCACACTGCAGTTTATAGGGGGTAGCTATCCAATTTTGATTCCTGTAGTCTAAAATTAAAAACCAAATCAATTACTTTTTTTCTAAAAAAATCCTATTAGCTTACAAACTACATTCAATTTTCTACAAATTCAATTCTTACATATTTTAGAAATTACATTAATAACTTATTGAAATTCTCATGTGAAGTTGCTTAAGTACTTTTTTCTAAATTTCCTTTGCCACTTAGGGGCCTAGTTTGGACCCCCATGATCCTACATTCACCCTTACCACAATTCCAACACTTTATTCTCTTTCTAAGGGTTTTATAACATCCTTTAGAATTATCCCTCTTGTTATCCCCTTTAGGCCCTTTCTCTTTGGACCTACCCTACACATGCAATGAATCTTGGGAGCCCACATTCATGGAATTTCTTCTCATCTCCTCTGAAATATTTATGGAGATCATGGAGTCCATCTTAGGTTCTACATTACCACTACTTATGACAATAATTATATTTTCCCAAGATTCAAGAAAGGAACAAAGAAACAAGATACATTTATCTTCATCTTCAATTTTAACATCTACATATGTAAGTTGACTTATAATAATCAGATTAAAAGAATTTAAATGATCTGCTATAGATTCACCATCTTTTATTTTTAAAGAATATAATCTTCTTTTAAGATATAACTTGTTAGACAAACTTCTAGTTTGATAAATATCACTTATCCTTTTCCACAACTTGTATGTGGTGTCTTTTTTGGAGACATTCAAAAGGGATGAATTTGTGAGACACAACTGTTAGAGTAAAGGTTTTAACTTAATTATGTTGATTAAGTTACCTTTATTCCCTTCTTAAGATTTCACGTTAGTTTGCATAAAGTGACATTTAATAATTATATTAATTATTAAATGTTTTCATATTAGGGCTTCTTTTAGGGTTTTATTAGGGTTTGCATGATCTCCTTTTATAAGGATTGATCCCATTGTATATTTATATCAATTCATTCTCTCATTCTCTCTGATATATACATTTTTCAGTTTTCAGAGAACCCTTGCTTGTTTGTCTCCATCTCTTCTTTTGTGGCAGGTTATTTGCATGCAGGTGATCTTCGGGGTTTGTGGTGTTGTATTTTATCAACTCCTACAACAACCGTATGGTTCCTCCTTCCTTCTTATATAACTTTTTCCAATATTCATCACTCATTATAGCAGGTTTACAATCTTGTGAAACCAACAACCATTGATCTCTCTTCTAGGATATCTTCCATCTTTAATTTTCACATCTCATAGCTCATTCCATTGAAATTTTTAATATCATGGCAAGAGGTAGAATCCTTGGTATGCAATAATCTTCACAAATCTACAATATAATAGAAAAGAAAAATATTTCATTATAGACAAAAAACCTCCAATACTTAGAAGAATGTGTCCCCTTCTAACATAACTATTAGCACTAATACAAAATGTTGAAAACAAGGTGAAACTAAGCTGCAATATTAGCATATGTATGTGTATTCAAATATGAAAATAATATCACCAAATCTGATTATATGTATGTGATTTCACATTCAATATAATAAGAAAATCAACAAATAAATATGACACCATATTTATGTGGAGAAACTCTTTCGAGAAAAAACTCCACATGAGAAAAGAGGGTAAATATATTATTTATCTTCACAATAGAGATAAACCACAATACACTTCCTTGTTGTTCTCCTACAACTTGGATGCTTCTATACACCTACAAATAACACACGATACAACTACCATGTCACAAGGTTCCAATTTATAGAACTTGTGGGAGGAAAAACCACAAATGGTAAACCAAAACAAGAGGTGACAAAACCACATGCAAAAACCCATGCCCCTTCCTTTGAAACCAAAATTCATGATAATAAATTAACTAATGTGCAAAAGGCTTCAACATGGTCACCTAACCCATATCCCCTTCAACTTCTAGCATTCAAGATGCTTCAATGATGGACCGACTTCCAAGTGACACACCAATGGACATCTATTCCCCTTCAAACTTGGATCCTCACTCAAGACTCTTCATATAGCCAATGTGAACACCTAGGATAAATTATTTGTCCTCTAGTGATGTGAAACCTCCACCAACATTAAATTCCCTCTTGAAAATGTAATAATATGCCAAAATTAAATACATTTCTCACATGTCCCCTAGGACACTTTCCAAGAAATATGAAAACATAAAAAATGACATAGGTTTTCAAGGTAAATGTCAGCTAACCTAACATGTACTATGATTTTTTAACTTTATCTCAAAAAAAAATTAGTACATTATCTTCATCAATATTGATTGTAGATGTTTGAATTTTTACTTTGTGTGTACCTTCTTGAAGAACTCGGTAATCTACTCTCTCCTTCAACACTAGAGTAAGTGTTCACACCATCTTCAAAAAAAATTCCCTAATCATATGAAATAATTGTCTTTTCATAATGTATAGTGCATGTCTCCTTTTAAACCATCCATGCCATGGTAATCCTCTACATGTAAATCATCATTCTAACATGATATTTCCTTTAAGATAAGTTTTTAATTGGCTTTCACATAAAGGATTCACTAAGCTCAATTTCTAGTTAGAGGAAGAAGTTGCACCCATCCATTCCTCCTTGACTTGATGTCCTTGTTTGAATTCAATTTTCTCACGTTGATAGAATTCCCTACAACCATATAAAATTCTCAAAATTGTCACCATTATATTTGAAATTATTTCCAAATTGTTTGCATTCTTATTTATGTATCATCTTCTCTACTATATATATGAGTACAAAGTAAACTAAGTCCCCTTTTGACATTACCTAGAAACTCCTATCAACAAAAAACTTGTCAATATTATATGGATTTGATTATATAGTTTGTTAGTAGGAACTTTCAACAAAGCTACCAATTTTTTTGGCATCTCTCCTAGTATTCGAAGAATTTAAAGTAGAAGAATCTATCAAAGTTATATTATTCACACTTTATTCAAGAAATTGGATACCAATGCATCCAAGAATTTAGAAAATGAAAGGCTCACCAATATCTTGGAAGTCATAAATGTTTCTCAAATTACCATCCTTGTGCACATATGAGTTCAATGAAAATGAAAGACTTTCCAATACCTTGAAGTCATAAATGTTTCTCGAATAACCATCCTTGTGCATATATTGAATTCAATGAAAATGAAATACGTGCCAATACCTTGGAGGTCATAAATGTTTCTTGAATCACCATCCTTGTGCACATATGAGTTCAATGAAAATGAAAGACTCGCCAATACCTTGAGGTCATAAATATTTCTCAAATTATCATCCTTGTATAATTGTGATCTCAATGAACTTCATTATGTAGATGGCAATCTATTCAAGGGCTCCAAAAGATGTTCATCATCATCTTCCCTTGGTGAGGGTTTTACAAATCATACAATTGAAAAGGGAGAGGCTCCTTTTTCAATATGTTCATAAAATCTTCAAGTTCAATCCTATCATCTAGAGATTCCAAATACACAAAAGGATATTGTATACCTTTGTACCCATCTCTTGAAATATAGATTAAAAAAAAATTGTCCTATAGTGAAAATGAATTCAAATCCACACTATTATACTCGCTTCTGTTGGAATGATGGATGCACAAGTTTCCTTGATGAAGCTGCAATCTTCAATGGAGGACCTTTTCCAGGAAGAAATATTCAACAACACATAAATTTTGATAATGGCATTCAAATAGAGATTCTATTATGATCTAGATAGATATTTTACAAAGAGTACATATGCCTAATTATATAGGAAAGTGCTAAACCTAGAATGCAAAGGATGTTGCCAAGTGTTCAAATCACATTTCATGTGACAACAAGAAACCCTAACCAACTACCTAGGGAATGATAACAAGATGGAGATAAGTTCTAGAAAAGACAACTCATCTTCTAGAAGGGAATCTTATCTCAACAACATTATTAAATGATTAAATGAAACCTAGGACTAATATTATTAATTAAGACCTAAGTTAACTTATGCTAGTGTAATAATTAATTAATTACACTAACACCCCCCCTATAAGTGCAACTTAGGGAGAAATGAAAAAAGCAACTATTATGCATGATGATGATGGGTCCCGGCTGATGGCCATTTTAGGTACCCATGTACATAGAATGAAAATGCAACTAATCTCCCACAAAAGGAGAAAAGGGGAAAACCCAGTGGGAAGAAAACCCCTCTCCAAAAAGGAGATAAAAAGAAGAAAGGTGATGGTTGGAGGACTCAACATCATCCCCCCAAGGACAACAATCATCACATGAATACAAAAAATATTAGGAGACTAGATATCCCCCCCATAAAGGAGAGTGGTCCCCTCAAGGATGTCCTCAAAACCTGTGGAGAAATGAGAAGCCAAGTCACCAAGACCTATTGTGAACCCATCTAGATACCACAAGTTGGAAGAGATGGATGAGCCCTGCTCTACTGAAATAAATCTCAACTGAGAGGAGGAAGAAGATGATGTCAGAAGAAGAGCCAAATCAATCCAACCACCACAACCCTGATGAGGGGGAGGATAACTGCTTCCTACCCTAGAAGTTGGAGAAGCCAAAAAAGATGGAGTCCGATCCCAAAACTTGGTGGACTTATACACTCAAGAGTGATGATCAACCTCACCATATGAAATGAGAGTATCAAACCGATCCCTGATGATAGCTAGATCAAATTTGAACTCAATCTTAAGACCCTCCTGAGCAAGCTGATAAATAGAAAGTAGATTATAAGCCATTTGTGGAATATAAACAACATCATAAAGAGGCCTCCCATCCAAAGTAACATCACAAATTGCAGCAACATGAACCATGTCTACATTGGTAGTGAACATTCTGTCAAACATTGGAGGATGCATAGTCTCCCAAAGAATGGGATTTGTGGAATAGGTTATGTGCCTTGAAGCTCCTGATTCGATGACCCAACCTTCCTGTCTATTAACTAGAGTAGTGATCAAAGCATGCCCCTTGCCTAGATTCTCAGCTGTGACAATGGCTGCAATACCTGAAGATGACTCTTCATGTGAAGAAGAGTCAGATGAGAGGACAAAAGAAGAAGGAAGAGTGATGTTATGATCCTTGAGAATCTCTCTCAGTTCATGAATATCCTTCTTAAAAAAAGTCTCCTCACGATGTCCAGACCCATTACAAAAGCTGCATTTGGGCTTCTCCTTCTTAGGCCTATCTTCCTTGTGCTGTGATGATCTAAAAGATCCTATCTTGGATTTTCCCTTACTCTTTCCTTTCCCTTTGGATGGTGTTACAATGAGAGCATGCGAATTTGAAGATGAATCAACTTTGTTGAGTTTAGATTGCTCCCTAGTCAACCTCTCATAGAAAGTCTCAAATGAAGGCATCACAAAACTATCTCCAAGTTCGTCCATTGTAGAATAAAAGGAAGTAGAAAAGTAGGAAAAAGAACCTTTAATTTAGACAAAATCATGAAGATGCATTCTTTGTCAGTTTTGTCCTTACCACACCCTGCAAGCTGGGTCCTCAAAGACTTGAATCTCACCAAGTAATCATCAATAGAGGGAAAAGGATCAACTGAGAGTGAAGCAATCTTTGAATCTAATTGAAGTTATCGAATAACACTTATTGAACCAAACAATGTCTTGATCTTATCCCAAACTTCCTTAGGAGTATCACACTCCTCAATGTGGAAAAATAGTGAATTGGAGATATGAAGAGAAATCAGTCCCATAGCCTCCTCACACTTGATCCGATGCTGAGACTTCTCATATTCCCTAGTTAGATTAGGTTTAGTCGCATCTAGACTAGAGGCCTTTAGACCAGAGGAGATGTTGCATACCAATTTTCCATGTGTGGTAATTGTGGGGAGTCAGAAGCTCAAAACTTGATTAAGCCATTAGAGAGAAAAAGAGCACAAGACAAAATATCTCTGAAAAAGAATGCAAAAAAATTAATGATAGTGTTGAAATGCTAGAAAAACATAGTAATACTTTGTTAATGGAAAAATTTTAATAAACTGAAAAATTATCACCTCCAAAACCCCAAATGATGGTTTTCACTTCAACTGTATGGTATGTCTAATAGAAGCAGAATCTAGGAAAATAGAGTGTACCACTAAAAATTAGATGTCGAGACCTTTCCAATGGTATATCATTTGTGAATTTTCAATACCGTATGTGGAAGATATGGCCTTCAGAAGATCACTGTTGAAATAGACCTGCTCAGACTAAACATATGCAAAAATTAAGCACCTGGGGGAAAAAAAAATGGAGCCCTTGGTCGTTGATAGGACTATGGGCAGAAGATCTAAAAAAAAAGGGCCGCCGCTAGGCAGAGCGGTGGCTGGGCAGAGCAGGCGATGTCGAGGCGACGTCGCTGGGAACAAGTGAGGCTTTTGGTCATTGAGGTGACCATAGCGGGGGCTTGCAGAGCCAACGCAGGGACAAATGTCAGTGGATGGTCGGTGTGTGATTGGCAGGAGCACCATCGATGGAAGAATGGCCAGTGGGCGGTTGCTGGAGAATGGACCGTACGGAGGATGGCAATGGGAGAAAATTCGGTGACATCGTCCAGACGGTGGCCGGTGAAAGTGACGATTCTACATATGTGACAACTCTGCAGACTAACAGGGGTACAACTCTGCAAACTGAAAAAAAAGGCCAACCAAACCGAAAAAAAATGCAAACCCAAACTTTAGCCCACAGAAAAATATTAATGTCGACTATCAAATAAAATACCAGGTCGCCCACAGAATGAAATTTTTGCAGAAACTATATAAAAATTTGTCTGTTTGTAAAATTAAAAATTGCCCAATGACTTATAAAAAAATTTCCATGATAGAGGACTAAAAGGGGAAATTTTCTTTCTGCAAAAACTGTACGGATTGTACAAAAATGCAAAAACCACTAGATACCTCAAATGGCTCCCGGTGTGAATATGTCCAAATCAAACGAATGGGAAGGGGATCTATAGGTTTTGAGGCCTTCTGAGTGCAATGGAGAGGTCGGATAGAGCATGATCTGCACTAGAAAATAGCTTGGTCCCTAGATAGATTCAAATAGCCTGCAAAGAAAACCCTTAAGCCTACAAAGAATGTCACTAGCCAAACGTTCTTGATCCTAGGATGAACCTTCATTGGAATAGCTTTGATACCATGTTGGAATGATGGATGCACAAGTATCCTTGATGAAGCAGCAATCTTCAATGGACGACCTTTTCCAGGAAGAAATATTCAACCACACATAAAGTATGATAATGGCATTCAAATAGAGATTCTATTATGATATAGATAGATATTTTACAAAGAGTACATATGCCTGATTATATAGGCAAGTGCTAAACCTAGAATGCAAAGGATGTTGCCAAGTGTTCAAATCACACTTCATGTGACAACAAGAAACCCTAACCAACTACCTAGGGAATGATAACAAGATGGAGATAAGTTCTAGAAAAGACAACTCATGTTCTAAAAGGGAATCTTATCTCAACAACATTATTAAATGATTAAATGCAACCTAGGACTAATATGATTAATTAAGACCTAAGTTAATTTATGCTAGTGTAATAATTAATTAATTACAATCATCCTTGTATAATTGTGATCTCAATGAACTTCATTATGTATATGGGAGTCTATTCAAGGGCTCCAAAAGATGTTCATCATGATCTTCCCTTGGTGAGGGTTTTAAAAATCATACAATTGAAAAGGGAGAGGCTCCTTTTTCAATATGTTCATAAAATATTCAAGTTCAATCCTATCATCCAGAGCTTCCAAATACACAAAAGGATATTGCATACCTTTGTACCCATCTCTTGAAATATAGCTTAAAAAAAATTGTCCCACAGTGAAAATGAAGTCAAATCCACACTATTATACTCGCTTCCTTTTGTAAGTTTGAGTTTTCTCACCTTCGGTGTGTCGGTGTATCAAAGTTTAGTTAGTATTTTTAAAAAAAATTGGCCTTACAAATTAGTAAATCAAAGATCAATTCTTCCCTCACAGGAAAAATTTCCATATATTTTGTTCCATCTTCTCAAGACGCATAAACAAAGTAGGCAACACATCATTAAAGATTTTTTTATTACTTTTTGTTTGCTAGACCCATATTCCTCACAAGATTTGAATAATGTTCTCTGTTTGAGATAAGTGCAAGTTGGTGTCCAAGTGCAAAGTTGTCTGGAAAATAAGAGAATAGAAATACATTAGAATCTCAAATACAAATGATAATAATCTAGATTTGTCCCCTAAAATTATGGTTCCATAAATTGCTAATAAAACCATGCCAAAGATATTCAGTGATTTGTATCGTTAATTGTTCTTTTACAACAAATATTCCAGTCTTATTAAGATCATTTTTTCCCCAAGCTATTGGGAATTTTAAGCATACATAGCAATGAAAGAAGGGCCTACCATGTAACCAAAATATGTTTTGAAAGTTAATGGAATGTTAAAGAGATGAAGCTATAAAATCTATTTTGTTTTGAAAACATCTTATATTCTTACCATTTTAGAAACCATTGGTGTTATCTCTAAAATTCAAAGTTGCAAAGTTAAACATAAATCCATTGAGAAAATTGAAAGCATAGTAGGAAAATGACATTACAGGTGGCTCTTTGTTGATGAAAAATAATAGGCCTTTTTTAGAACAACTTATTGAAATCCTCCACCATTTGTTATGGTTTGAATTTTGGATGGCATAGTCAACTTTTGGACTAATGCATAGATGGAAAATGTTCAATAAAATGAATCCAGTTAGCTAATTGTAGATTGCATGAGAAAGGAGGAAAGAGGATAATATTTTAATCTTCAAGCCTAATTAAGGCAATACTAGAATGAATCTTGAGTAGTAGTTAATCTAGTACAACATTTTAGATGCAGTAGCAACAAATATAGGATGAACTAATTTCTAAGTGATAGCTCTTTATTTCAAACATACAAGGATGAAAAATGTTTAACTAGTGATACATTAAAGGTCATGTCCTTGAGATGAATGTAGAGCCACTCAAGGTACAAATAGTTGAATTATAGAGCAATATTAAACTATGATATCAAAAATAGGCTATAACTAGATCATCAAGGAATTCAAGTCTAGAGTTAAAACTATTTGTGTAGATGAAGATAAAAACATGTCTATGATGGAACATGAGCATATGTTGTAGAATCTTATAAAATACTTATATTTTAAATTCTATAATTGGCCATTAAATTTAAAAATAAAAACTCAACAAAAGGTCAAAATAAAAACAAAATTATCAAAAAGGCAAGAGATTTGGGATATTAACAAAACTTATAACAAGGAAATTTCAATGAAAATTGGAATATTAGTGGCTCAACAATCCTTTGGATGAACCAAGATGACTAAAACTATTTTTCACTTTAATTGCAACTAGGATTCCCTTACAAGAATTTAGTGATTTTGTTAAATAGAATGATAGAAATGCAAGTTGACATAACCATAAATATGACAAGGAAAATTACCAAAACATGACTAAGTGGACTAAAATATTAAGATGTAATATTTAAAATGGAAAGTGATTGGGCACTAAGGTAATTGGACTAGATCACTCCTTGAAACATTTAATCACTACCAGATACAAACCAAGAATTTTAATAACTATATATGCAATCAAAGCATAATATTGATTTAGTACTGAATACTGCAACTCAAATCTCCCCTCCCAAACCAAAATGTGAAAGATAAATAAAATATGGCTCTAAAAAATGATAGACATGAGTCTCTAATATTGAAAAGATAGAGACTTGTTATGGACGCCTCAACAAAGCCCTCATCCAAGGCATTTCCTCTCATTTCCTTTAAAACCAAGGTAGTAATAGGGGAGCACAAATTTTTCTCTACAACACTAGCATTGATAAAAATAGTTAAATTTTCATAAGATTTGAGCAAGAAATAGGAACACAATAAATTTATCTTCTTCTTCAAGATTAATTTCTATCAAAACTAGTTGACTAAAAATCAAGTCAAGGGAATTTAAATGTTCTATAATAGAATAACCTTCCTTGTTTTATAAATAATATTAAATATATTTTGAGATATAGTTTACTCATTGAATTTTAGTTTGGTAAATATTATTTATCATATTTCATAATACAGATGTAGTAGTCTCTTCTTAGATATTCAAGAGGATAAAATTTACAAGACACAATTGAACAATTCCTCTTACCTTATCCAAAATTTTCCAATATTCATTAGATATTCCTTCCTTTGCTACAACTTTCAATTAATACCTCTGTTCCAAAATATCCTCCATCTTCAACATCCATGTGACTCGTACCTAGAACCATTAAACTTGGTAATCTCTAAATGGGAAGTAGATGACATGGCTACAACCATAAGTATATCTTAAAACCCCACTAAATTTAATTCGTCAACTAACATAGGAAACCTCACAACACTTCAAGAAAGTTCAAATCCATCTTTGATCACAAGTGTATCTCTGAGACAAAATGTTCAAAAAATTTATTGACCAATTATAGTGAGAATATATCTTAAAGTGTACAAATCTTGTTATAAAAAATGATAGACATGTGGTTGAAGATCAAAATGAAATTATAACATGGATTAACAATTATAATAATATAAAATTAAAATTAACAAGCATGTAGGACAATAAATATATATGGAGAAAAAATTTCAAGAACAAACTACATCACCAAAGAGATGCCAAGCTTGTATTAATCAAGAATAAATATCTACACCAATATAATCCACTCTATCTTCTTCAGTCTAGTAGTACAACATTATTTACAAATAACCCATGCAATATCTCTATCTCATACCTTCAATATATAAACCTAAGGAGGTCCAAAAAGACACCAAATGGTAATACCGTGGACTCAAATAAGGTCCCAAAATAACATGGAATAAATTCCCATGACCCTCTATTCATGGAGAGAATACTCCAAGAATATAAAATAACTTTCAAGTATGTGACCTCTAACATAATGAGCTAGAAAATTCAAAGTGTAACTTGGAAGTTTCCCATTATGAAACCATTTAATAGGTATGGCTCTTCATCTTCTAAATCGACCTTTCATATTTCTTTTATTATTTCCATGTCTTCTTGTAATAATAATTAGAAAAACATTATTATTATTATCCCAACCACACATGGGTGCCCAAACTCGCCCATTTTAGTAAGGAGGAAAAATATTAATGTTATATCCACACATAAAATTAAATACACTATACATAGGGATTTGTAAGGTAGACATCAACTAATCGGAAAAATAATTATCTACTTTGCAACTTCCACTTTATTTTTCTACACTCATTTGGGTTTCCATCTCCCTATACACATTTCAGGAACATTTGACATGTATTTCCTTTTCCCCTTATCATGAAATTATAATGTATGAAGACTTAAAATTACACTCATGGTGCAAAGTTGTTGTGGTGGATTTTTTTGTTGCTCGGAGATGGAGTTATCTTAGTGACATTTCTTTTAAGAATAGTAAACTTTTGCATAAAATTGTGTATATTTTTTGTTTGACTTTTCAAATCACACTCAGTGATCCATCATCAGGAAGAGGAGAATGAGAGATTAGATTGCAGAATTAGCTTTAAAAGGAGAGGTGAGATAGTTGGGAGAGTGAGTTAAAAGAAAACAATAAAAAAAGAATAACATAAATAAAAGTGCTAGAAAATAATAAAGAATGTAAACAAAGGAAAAAGAATCAACAATTAAAAGATTGAGATAAAATAAAGAAAAGTAAAACCAATTATTTTTATTTTTCTTTCTTTTATCTCAATCTTTTAATTGTTGATTATTTTTCCTTTGTTTACCTTCTTTATTATTTTCTAGCACTTTTATTTCTTTTATTTTATTTTTCTTTTAACTCCCTCTCCCAATTATCATTCCTCTCCTTTGAAAGCTATTTTTTTAATCTAATCTCTCATTCTCCTCTTCCTATTGATGGATCACTGAGTGTGATCCAAAATTTCAAACAAAAAATATACACAGTTTTATCCAGAAGTTTACTATTCTTATTAATGGACTGTGGAAAACTAATGCCAACATTATTTCTTTTCTTTCTTCTTTCTAATTTGGTAGTGAGACTTTGGCAATGAGTCCTCTCTTTTGGGTAGTGTGCCCTCTAGCAGTGAGCCTATTATATTTAGTGTTGCTATTACTTTATATTGTGAGTTAATCCTCATTATGGTTTCCCCTTCTTGTGTTTTCCACGTAAATCTGGTGTTCTTTTTTGCATGGTGTTTGATGTGTTACTATTTCATCATTCATGCTAAATCTAATTAAGGGTTCGAAGGTTTTTAAGGGTTTAAATGTTAATGAGGGTTTTTATATTTTAATATACAACTGATTCACCCCCCTCTCATTTGTCTTGTGCATCTAAAAATTTGTATCAAAGCAAGGTTCCTTGGAATAAGCTTAACTTCTTGAGTTAGATTTGGATGGTACATAGAAAAGAGGCTCACTTGTTTCATGGGACAAATTATTCTTTTAAAAAAACTAGGATGGAAGGTTTCCTTGTTTCGCTAGGGTTTGGAGTTTGGAATTCAATTGGAGATGGATACCCATGCCTACTAATGGTCTAACAACTAATGGTGAGATCAAATAATATGAGAACAATTGAAAAGAAATGAATTATCTTTTGAGTGGTCTTGTTGATTCATAACATGTGAAGGTTATGAGCTAAAAAATTGCTAAATAAATATGGAAGAAATTGGAAAGTATCTATGAAGGAGATGATAAGGTCAAGCAAGAAAAGATGCAAAATTTGAAGACTAATTTTGAAACCCTAAGGATGACAAAGGATGAAGATATTTGAAGATACATGCAGAGTGGATGAATTTTTCAATTCCATCAATGGCCTTGGTGGAAGACTAGAGGGAAATGAGAAGGTAAAGAAGGTATTGAGAACTCTTACTATATATTATAGTTTTAAAGTTTCTACTATTGAGGAAGATTAAAAGTTAGATCATTATTCTAGAGATCAATTGTTTGGTGCTTTCAAATTGATGCAAGAGCATCTAATGGTGTAGAGGCAATCTTTCATCACCCAAAAAAAATGTTTTTCCTTATTTTATTTAGTTTTTTTGAGTCCCATGATGGCACTTAAGGGGTGTAAGACAGTCAAAAGCCAAAAAAGAGGTGAAAAATAGTCACTTACTATTTTTACTAAGTCAGTCTAAATAGCCTCGTATGGAGCTGAAAATTTACCCCAAGGAGCAGAAATTAAAAAAAAAATTATGGCGAAAGAATCATCTCAATACCTTGTATGGTTTGGGAGATATTAAAGTTTATGTCCCAAGAAATTTCTCCAATGCAACTTCAAATTCAAATTTGAAAACCTTAAAACCCCCAAAATAGCTCAAAAAGTGGATGAAACGATCTATAATGTTTTAGTGTTGTAGATATCTTTGAGAAATTTCCAAGAATATATTATAATAGAAAATCGAACACCCATATCGAAATTTATGGCCCCGTTAAGCTGCCCCACTAAAAAGTGAATTTCATTAAAATATCTTCCTAGGCAAGAAATCTAACAACGAGACTTTTGGCGTCAAAACAAAAGGGAAAGATGCCCTTTCTAGAAAATTTTAGGGTGGTTATTGGGTAAAATAAAAGGGTTAATTGGAGGATGTAGAAGGTGGCTCCATTAGTGTAGATTGTGGCTCCAAATAATAGATTTTATTTTTAGAGTTGATTTGGATGTAATGATTCAAGCCCATGAGGTTGTAGCCCTATACTTTCATTTTCGAAAAAATAATTGAAAGTAGGTTTTTTTCTATCTTGCATTTTCTATGTTATTTGTTATTGTGTTTTGTGTGATTTTGGGTGGTGTAGCACACATCAAGTGGTATCAGAGCATGTTTTCCTAAGTGTGTAAATAGATCATCGAATGTGAGGCAATTTGCACCAGGACTTGTGGTTGTGGGTTTCTGAGAAACATGATCAAAATGCCTTTGTGAAGAAACCGTGGTGGTGGAAGAAATGTTATTATAATAGAAGAGGGATTTAGAGCCCTGTAGAGACAATTTCAAGCACTACAAGAGGATCTGCATTGAGGGTTTGAGCCAAGAAGAGGAGATGAAAGTGAAGATGAAGCTGAAAATTAGGAACAGTTCAAAGAAGAACAAGATGTAGTAGATCCAAAGAAAGTGAGATTGTTTAAGGCCATCTCTAAGATTATGAAAAGGCCAAAGATTGATGTTTCTACATTTTCTAGAAATATTAACCTAGAAGAGTTGATTGATTGGATCAATGGTATGCTAGAGGAGTATTTTTAGTATGAGGACGTTGAAGATCCTAAGAGGGTAAAATTTGCAAAGACCAAGCTCAAGGGTCATGTGAATATTTGGTGGAAAGAGGTACAAATAGAAATAAATTGAAGAGGAAAAGAGAAAATAAAAAAATGAGATGGGATGGTGGAAAAATTAAAAAGATAGTTCATTCATGTGGACTATGAGCCAGATTTGTTAAAGAAGATGCAAGGGTTGAAACAAGAGAGAAAATATATCAAGCATTATATAGAATAATTTTACCATGTCCTAATTAGAATAGGCCATTATGAGGCCAACAAGGAAAAAATTTCTCATTACATAAATGGGTTGAAATCGAGTATTCAATAAGAGTTGGGTCTGGTAAGAATGTCTACCATTGAAGATGCATATCAGTTTTCTTTGAAGGTAGAAACAAATTTGAATGGAAATTTTGAAAGCAAGCAAAGAGGTGGGTGTCATGGTGGAAAGACTAGTGGACATTTATATGGAGGTCAAAATGAAGATCAAAAGAAGGTTGAAGGATCTAGTAGCAGCCAAAACTAAAAAGGAGATAACACCTACCATCCTTGTGATAAAAATAATGGAGACCAAAGAGGAAGAGGAAGATCTGGATGAGGGCCAGGAAGAGGAGGCTTTCATGGAACCTGTTTCCAATTCAGAGAAGGACATAGAGCCTATGAGTGTCCTCAACATCAAGGAAGGAAAAATAGAATACCTAAGGGTAATGCACGAGTTGAACATGTAGATGAAGATGTTGAGTCTTCACATTCTGAGGATGCAGAAAGAGGAGTGATTCTTGTTACTAGAAGAGCCTTGTTGAATGAGGAGAAAGAACCAGCTCAAAGGAAGATTTTTTTCAGACTAGATGTAAGTGTGAAGGTAAAGTTTTCAATGTTATTATTGATGGAGGTAGTACTGATAACATTGTTTTAGAAGAGATGGTTATTAATTTGCAGTTGGAGAGAAGAAGGCATCTGAATTCATACCAGATTTCTTAGTTGTAGAAGGACCATAGAACAAAGAGTGAAGAGTTGAATAGAAAAGTGCAAGATTTGTTGCAAAAGGGATTGATTCGAGAGAGTTTGAGTCCATGTGCAGTTCCTATAGTACTAGCACTGAAGAAGGATGGAAAATGGAGAATGTGTATAGACTCTTGAGCTATCAACAAGATTACTATCAAGTATATATTTCCCTTGCCGAGGATGGGTGACATTATGGATTGTTTGTGTAGAGCTGAGTACTTGACAAAGATAGATTTGAAGAGTGGATATCACCAAATCTGGATTGGAGAAGGAGATGAACGAAAGAAAGCCTTCAAAACAAAGGAGGGCTTATATGAGTGTTTATTCATGCCTTTTGGGCTAACCAATGTACCATGTACATTAATGCAGCTTTTCAATGAGGTATTGAAATAATTTTTAGGAAAAATTGTTATTGTTTATTTGGATGATATTTGGATTTTCAATAAGACAATGGAGGAGCACCTGATGCATATCCAAAGAGTTTTTGAGAAGCTAAGGAAGGAGAAAATATTGATAAATTTGACAAAATATAGTTTTATGAAGAGGGATTTGGTGCATCTAGGATTTTTTCTCTTAGCAGAGGGTCTTAAAATGGATCTAGAGAAGGTGAGAGCTATCATTGAATGGCCTACCCCAAGGAGTGTTATAGAGGTAAGATCATTTCATGGTATACCAAGTTTTTATAGAAAGTTTATTAAGAATTTTAGTAATATTTGTGTACCTCTAACTGAAGTAATGAGAGGGGACAAAAAGTATTTTAAATGGACTATAGGAGCAACAAAGAGTTTTGATATTTTGAAGAATAAATTTATAGAGCAACCTATTTTGGCACTTTCATATCTCAATAAGATCTTTTAGGTAGATTTTGATGCTAGTGGCAGCACCATAGGAGCTATTTTGAGTCAATAAGGTAAGCCTATTGCCTATTTTAGTGAGAATTTGTATGATGCTAAGAAGAAATATTTGATTTATAATCATGAGTTTTATGCTATAGTTCAGGCTTTAAAGAAATGGAGAAAATATTTTTTTCCAAAAGAATTTGTTTTATATACTGACCATCAGGCTTTCTAGTATCTTAATAGTCAAGGAAAGTTGAATCAATGACACTTAAAATGGGACTTTGATTTTTTGTAGAGTTATACTTTTATTTTGAATCGTAGGAGTGGAAGGTCAAACAGAGTTGTAGATGCCTTGAGTAGAAGGAATTTTTTTTTTATAGAGATGAATATAGAGGTGGTTGGGTTCAATGAACTTAAGAGTTTGTGTCCTAAAGATCCACAATTTGTAGAAGCTTGGAAGGCTTGTTTGGAACCTGTTACATTGGATAAGACAAGATGGTTGGATTTCTTAATCCAAGATGGGTTTTTGTTTAGAGGAAGCCAATTATGCATTCCAAGGAGTTATATGAGAGAGAATATAATCAAGGAGAAGCATAGTGGAGGATTGTATAAACATTTTAGTCAAGATAAGACCATTGCTCTTGTTAGTGAGAATTATTATGGTCATAGTTACAACAATATGTGAAGAAGTTTGTGTAGAGTTATAGAGTAGGCCAGATGGAAAAAGGAACAAGTCAGAATATTGGATTGTATCAACCATTACCTACACCTGAGAGGCTATGAGAGGACATTATCATGGATTGTGTTCTTGGATTTCCAAGGACACAAGAGAGCATGATTCCATATTTGTGGTGGTGGATATATTTTCAAAGATCACACATTTCATTTTGTGTCATAAGACCAATGATTGTGTTCATGTTGTGAAGTTTTTTTTTCAGAGAAGTGGTGAGAATACATGGTCTACCGAAGAGTATAGTTTTAGATAAAGATACCAAATTTGTTGGTTATTTTTGGAGGACATTATGGAAGAAGTTGAAGACAAGCTTGAAGCTTAGTTCTACACACCATCCACAAACTGATGGAAAAATGAAGGTGGTGAATAGGATTTCGGGTAACCTACTAAGATGCTTAGTATGAGATAAGCTTGAGGGATGCGATTTGATTACACCACAAGCACAATTTTCTTACAACAATTTTGTCAATAGGAGCACTAGTAAATCACCATTCTAAATTGTGTATGAGAGTAGTCCAAGAACTGATTTTGAAATGATAAAATGGATAAGGGGGAGAAGAGTAGCGTTGAGGCTAGAGATTTTGTTGAGCACCTGAAGAATTTGCATAAAGAGGTGAAGAAACATATCAATAAGATGAAATTACAATATAAGGCTAAGGAAAATCAAAAAAAGAGGTATAAGGAGTTCCAAGTAGGAGATGAAGTCATGGTTCATTTGTGAAAGAAGAGGTTTCTAGTTGGTACATACAACAAGTGAAAGATGAATAAGTTTGGACCATGCAAGTTCCTAAAGAAGCGTGATTCAGGAAATGCATATGAGGTAGAGTTGCAAGATGAAATTCATATTTCACTTGTAACATTTCAGATTTAACATAATATCATGAAGGAGGAATTGATGAAGAAATAATAGATGCACAATGGAATATTCTAACACCTACTTCAGAAAAGGAGGAGACAGAATAAATTTTGGATAGTCATGTGGTAGAAGCACAAGAAATAGGAAATATATAGAGTACTTGCTGAAATAGAGAGGAAGGTCTATTAAAGATTCATCATGGTTGTCTAAGGTTGAGGTTAACTATCTTGGTTTCCCTCTAACTCTTGAGAAGTGATAGGGTCACTTTTCAAATTACCCTAGGTGTCTAATGTAGGAGCATCCAATGGTGTAGGGGCAATCTCACATCACCCAAAAAAAATATTTTCCTTATTTTATTTAGTTGTTTTGAGTCCCATGATGGCACCTAAGGGGTGTAAGATAGTCAGAAGTCAAAAAAAGGTAAAAAATCATCACTTACTATTTTTAGTAAGTCAACCTAAATAGGCTTGTATGGACCTAAAAATTTACCCCAAGGAGCGGAACTAAAAAATATTTTCGACGGTGAAAGAATCATCTCAATACAAAGTATGATTTGGGAGATATTAAAGTTTTTCGTCCTAAGAAATTTCTCCAATACAACTTCAAATTCAAATTCGAAAATCTTAGAAGCCCCGAAAAAACTTGAAAAGTGGATGAAACAATCTTTGATGGCTTTAGTGTTGTAGATATCTTCAAGAACTTTCCAACAATATATTATAATAGCAAATCGGACGTCCGGATCAAAAGTTATGGCCATGCGAAGTTGCCTCACTAAAAAGTGAATTTCATTAAAATATCTTTCTAGGCAAGAAATCCAATGGTAGGACTTTTGGTGCCAAGAAAAAAGGGAAATATACACTTTCTATAATATTTTAGGGTGGTTATTAGGAAAAAGAAAAGGGTTAATTGGAGGTTGTAGAAGGTGGCTACATTAGTGCAAATTGTGGCTCTGAATAATAGATTTTATTTTCAAAGTTGATTTAGATGTAACGAATCAAGCCCATGAGATTGTAGCCCTATAATTTTTGAATCTATAATTTCATTTTCGAAAAATAATTAAAAGTGGGTTGTTTTCTATCTTGCATTTTTTGTGTTGTTATTTGTTATTGTGTTTTGTGTGAGTTTGGGTGGTGTAGCACTCATCACAAATCTAGCAAGACAAATAAGAATGATGAATCAAATCTAGATGATCTTGATGAAGTAGAAGCAAATTTTGTAAGAAGATTGAAAAAGGGCACTAGAAAATATAGAGGTAAGATACCTTTCAAATGTTTTGATTGTGGAAAGATAGTTCATTATGCTTCAAGATGTCTAGCCAAAGCTTCAAGTGAAAAATATAAGGGTAATAAAGGTAAATCTATCAAGAGAAGATATTATGTTAATAAGATGCTAGCATATATGATGATGAATCTGACTACTCAGATGATGAAAATGATGAATTCTTGTTCATTGCTCTGAATGTTGGAACTAATTCTACTAAATCTAAAAGATGTAGGAAGAAAATTTTCCCAAAAAAAGGTCACAACATCAAAGGGACTATAGTGACAACTTTTCATGCTAAAGAGGATAAAAATCAACTGATAATTGACAATGGATTCTTAAATCATATGACAGGTGATAAGAGTAAGTTTGTTAAACTTGAGAAGTTTGAAGGTGGTCTTGTTAAATTCAGTGATGATACATCTACAAAGATATGTGGAAAAGGTTCAATTAGTTTTGATGGAAAGCATAATATAGATGATTTTATTTATGTAAATGGTCTCTGACATTAAAGTTTGAGTGTAGGATAAATATGTAGTAAAGGATATAATCTTGTGTTTCAAGATGATGGTTGTGAAATTAGAAAAGGAAGCTCTAAAACTATAGTTTCTATAGGAACAAGGATAGATGGGAATGTTTATTAGCTCAAATTTTCTAATGGTAAGTTCTTTATGACTCAAATCAAAGAAAGTTGGATATGGCATAGAATAATTTCTCACATAAATTTTGATAATCTAGTGAGGATCACCTCTACTCAAACTGTGAGAGATTTGCCAAGAATTACAAAGCCTATTAGTGTAGTTTGTAAGGAATGTCAGGTTGGGAAGCAAACAAGAAGGAGATTTAAAATCAAAGAATATTCTACCGCAAGACCTTTGGATTTAGTGCATATAGACCTATGTGGACCTATGCGAATAAGAAGCTTTCAAGGTGATAGGTATTTCATGTTGTTAATTGATTATTACTCTAGAATGACTTGGGTAACATTTTTCAAAGAAAAATCAGAAGCTATAGACAAGTTTAAAGAATTTAAAGGTATGGTTGAGAATGAAATGGATATGAAAATAAAGTGCTTAAGGTTTGGAAAAGGTGGAGAGTTCACCTCCAATAATTTTAACAATTTTTGTGAAGATCATGGAATAAAGAGGCATTTGTAAACTCCTATAACTCCTTAGTAGAATGGAGTTGTGGAAAGAAATAATATGATAATTCAAGAACCAACAAGGGCAATGATGAAGGAATAAAATCTATAAAATGTTTATTTGAGAGAATGTATTCACATTGCAGTATACATACTCAACAGAGTATAAGAAAGAGTAAACAATTTAAAGACTCCCTATGAACTATCGTATGGAAGAACTCATAAGGTCAAACAAAGGAATCTTCAGGTTGGATATTCTACAAGAAGTGAGGCTTACCGGTGCTATAACAAGAGGATGAAGAAGATAGTTGAAACTACAAGTGTCAAAGTAGATGAAGAACCACATAAAATCTCAGTACTAATAGAAGAATATGAATCTGATGAATCCTCTTGTAGATAAGAAGAAAAAGAAGAAGAAAAGTAAAAGGAGGTGCAAGTTGAAGAGGAAGAAGCTCTAGAAAGAATTCCTAAGACTCCTAAGTATGTGTGGAAGAATCATTCTAACGATCAGATCATTGGTGACAAGAGTAGAGGCATATTGACAAGAAGAAAACTTACTATCACAAAAGAACATGTAAATTTGTGTGGGTGATCCCACAATATTGGTTTACAATTTTTGGCCAAGTTGTACATTGAGCTAGATTTTTTAAACTAAATCTTCACTTTCGGGCACCTGTACTAGCTAAACCGTGAGGAATTTGAAGATGATGCAAACTAGTGATTTTTGACATTTTGTCTATAGATTCTAAATTTTTTTTTTTTCAAAAATTTTGGAATCAAATTTCACTTCTTTTTCCATCTTCGAAAACTAGTTTTTAACAATAAACACCATTTTTAAAGAGTGGCGTTACTGGCTAACACAACTTTTTTTCTATGAAGGATAAAATCATATTTTTTTTAAATTTAGATTTGTAACTATGATATCTAGTGCATGGAGTTGGTTTCATAGCATTTTAGTAAAAAATAAATTGTTAATTAAGTTTCAAATTCAAACCAGTTACAATTTGGACATGATTTACTGACTAAAACATAACTTTTGTAACACCCCACCACACACACCCCAAAGGACAACTAAACAACTAACATTTGTGGAGCAATTTTTTCCTTAAAGAACAACTATATATTAACCATAGATTGAATAAACATACAAAATTATCATTATTATATAATGACACCTAATTAGTCCCATGGGGATACATGGTTGCTTTACTCACGTTCGATCCCAACCAATTAGCATCGTTATAAAAAATGCCAAGAAAATAAATGATAGAAACATACACTACTCAAGATGACATAATAATAAACTTGTATCCATTCATGATCAAGTGATATGAAAAATCATATACATCACTTTATTACATATCGAATGCATAGTACAACATTACAATTGTGGAGCATATTTCCATAGATACAACATATCATAACTACAATTATACAATTACACTTTTCTTCCCTTATAGCAAGAGAAGAGTGCATCAATACAAGTATGATACATCCATAATGAAAAGAATAGATAATGAGGTCCATTTGAAGGAAATATAGGTCATAACACCAAAACTGTCGCTAACACTGGAAAGCTCAGGAACCACTACAATAGGTACATCTCTGCAACATCATGATCATCAGTGGGGAACCCAATGGGTGTGTAGCATATTCCACTCAACCATGTGGAATCGAAGGCCCACCCCCCATGCTAGGAGATGACAAGAGGGCCACAACATAAAATACAAAAAAATATACAAAGTTGACATGACTCCACAATCCAAAAGACAACAAGTCAAAGAACCATAAGAACAATTACTTCCAAAGGTACAAGAACCACAAATGGGAAAAATACAAACATACAAGTTGCTAAGGGCAATGTGTCATCACATGGCTCAACATGAGTTACCCAATTCCGACCTTCATAGGTTATTTCCCCCCCAACTTGGGTTACATTGAGTTACGTACCTAGAAACCTCAACCAATCCCCAACCCCCATTCTCGCACATACGGAATCAACTTACCTTTCTTGGGGACAAGGTAGTTGATTTTCCATTCCAGGCCTTCTCGTCTCATCCCAATCCTATACAAGCACTTGATCAATGAGAGAGGCATTCATTATCTTTCATTAGTGTTATTTATACCCACCCCCTAACTATTTATTAGGTTACCACTTGATTAGGTCAACTTCCACACGAGTTACTTGGGAGACCACTTAGGGTTCTGGTCCCCATGGGAAGCCACACTCCCTAGTAGAAACAACACAGAACTCAAGGTATATGGGTGTACCTTAACACTCATAAAAACCAAGACATGAAAATTATAACCAAATATGAGGCATAAACCTACTCGCACACAATCCATAACACAACATTGCAAAGGAACAAGGTAACACCCGCATATACTCAACCAAAAATAATATTGTGGCATTAAGCCAACATAGAAATCATCATGAAAAAAATACTCCCCCTGCCTCTGGAAGACAATTAAAACAATCTACTCGAGGACAAAGAGGACACATGATTCCCCAGATCTCAAAGTCATCACAAAACAAACCAAACCAAAATTCCAAACATAACAACATATAACTCTTCCTTAAACAAATAGATCATCAACAAATATTCTCATTTATAAACAAAGCACATTCAAATAATACATTGTTCCAATTAAAATAATGATTTTTTTTAACAAATGATTCATACCCTACTTAAACACTAACATAATACAACAACTTCTTGCCTATGTACATGCTAGGTATGCCATTTTAAATAATCAACCTACAATGAATTTATCTCATTATTGAACATGTAAAGTAAACTAATGTTTCCAATCAATATAAAACTTAACATGAATAAACATTTTGCATATCCAATAATAATTCCATCATTTCAGAATCAATCAATACAGCTAAACCACCATTTATACAATTCATTCAAACTCTCAAATACATTATGGAAATTAAGTATTTTAACTTAAACTATGAAAATAAATATATATTTTGGGTATATTATCAAAAATCAATTTACAAAATATTAATTATCTCATCTTATTTCTTTTAAACAAATCAGAATAATTCCTAAATCTAAATTTACATAATCGTTCCTAAATAAGAGTTTTATAAAATATTGCTCTAAATCTAAGTTTTATTTAAAATATATTTATGTTCATTTAGTTTCAACAATAAAGAAAAGAACCACATTCGCACAACTACACACACACACACATACATATATATATTTATCATTTCAAATAAATAATTTTTATTATGCTGACGCTACTAGAATACACAATTAAACGATAGATTTAAAATATTATTCTCTCCATAACAGAAAAAACATATATATATAATTTTATAAATTTAAAAACTCAAACAAAAATATAAATGAAACATAAGTGAGCACATAAGGCAGAATAATACAATTTTCAGCCACTCCACATATATATATAATAAACAACAAGCAATATAAGGGGCATGACCCTCTGATGGCTTAGCACAACAACCACTATGTTGTTGCACAACCATACACAATCTTGCAACAACCTTTGTGTGAATAAAAAGGGAACACAACACAGAAATGGCCAACCTTACATATATATATATATATGTCTAGAATAGATGCATAAGAAAAAGTGGTATAGGTACAACCCAACGTACAATAGCACCCCAAAATATAATAGCCAGAAAGCGAAATGAAACCAAATAAAATAAGGAAGATCTCTTATAAAGGGAAATTACAGTGTAAGTGGCAGAGAAATATCAATGAACGAAACGAAACCAGGGCAAAGACAAGCACACGAGAATGCAATGAATTTTAGACATTTTTTCCAACCAAACTCATAAGGCTAAAATAATAAATGAAACGATAATGGATAGGAACAAAGAGGTAGATGAAATAAAAAGATTTCAGTCAACATTTAAGCAACAAATAAGACAAATAGATTGGCAATATCAAAAATTTGAGATAGATCAAAGCTCACAAAGATATCATTATTCTTTGCACAAAAATGTTGATAAACAAATAATATGATTTCGTAATTTACATTTCTCTTTTAATGGAAAAGAAGAATAATAAAAGAATTTCCTATTGCTACTTGGAGTCCTTCGCCTAATAAATAATCAAAGACGATTTACTGTGTCGAGCACTTCCAACGAGCTACGTTCTTCCTCAAATTTCCTAGATCCATAGCTAGCGAATCCAATTTCGAAGAACCAATTTTTTCCAGAGAAAAACTAACATTCTTATTATAATTATTTTCAAAAACTAGAGTTACAATTTTTTCCAGAAACTCAAAATATGAATTGCAGAGTAAATTGCTTTCCTCTCTTTCTCTCTGTTTTTTCCAAAAAACACCAAAAAGGATATAAAAATCAAAGAGTTGCCATCAATTTCCGAAATTTACTCCACATGAACATAGCCACTTGCAAATAAATTTCATTTTTCCCAATTTCAAATAAGCATTTTCACCCAATTTTTGTTTCTAACTCTTCAATAATTACACAATATAATTTACCTACTAAAATATAATTAACATTATGACAATCAATATTATCCAAAATAAATCAATAAACAATTAAAACTACGCAACATTTAAATTTACAATTAATATTAAATTAAATACTCAATGTTATAATTAATCACAATAATAATAATTCCAAATGTTTTAATTTAATTTCTTATAAAAGAAACTTATTAATTTACATATATTTAAATTAGATGGTTTTCCCATAAATAATTTAAAATATATAATATTAATAAGGCAATTAATGTCCACTTAAAATAAATAATATTAGTTACATTATCCAGCAAATTTTATTTTCTAAAATAATTAATGCCATTCACGACAAATACAACTTAATTATTTAACTATCCTCTTCAAAGAATATCATTTAATTGAAGCAATTTATTTAACAATATCAAAATAGTCATATTCAGAAAAAACTTTAACAATCATTGCTAAAACCATGGAAATAAATAACTCGAAATAAAAAAATACCCACAAGAACGAGGTACAAATAGATGACATTGAAAAACCATGATGAAACAACAAACACAGACGGGGATACTTTATTGAAATTAAAAATATTAATTTCAACAATTACAAATACTTTATTCATATAATCAACCAACATTTAAATTTATGAATTAAATTTAAAAATTTAATTTCTTTATCCTCAACAATAATAAACATGGTTGAATCAACTACTAATTAATGAAATTTAAATAATGTGTTTAATTAAAGCAACATTAAATTTATTAACAACATTTAAATTAACAAATATAATAAATGATTAGTCAACATTAATAATACCATTAAAATAATCAGCATGCCAACCCAAATAAACTCTAACCTAATCGACCCAAGGACCCAAGCAGAGAGGCACTACATCCTCCCCCCTAGTCTCAACTTACTCCTAGAAGTCGCAAGGTCAGGTAAACATATACAGTTACGAACAACATCATCATAAGTCACACACAAAAATGAGAGATACTAAACAAGGCAACTTGACAAAATAAACAACCAACAAACGGGGCTACCAAACACGGGTTGGGGTCCTTTTGTCATCACCTATTTCCACATCATATGCATTGGGTTTTTTGGGGTATGCTCAGACCTGACAGTGCAGGTGGAGTCGGTACCCAGTACCTACAATCTGCATAAAACAAGGTGTCAAACACAATATACATACATATATATATATATATATATATATCAATTTAGCAAACACACCATGAGATGAAATCACAATGTAGTAGGACACTCATGAATGAGTGATGCTACCATGTTCCCCTCACCAAGACCTCATACAATAACCAAAATATCAAATAGTAGTAATTACATTATAAGTAACATCATAAGGAAATAATTAATCATCATCATAACAAGCATGAATGTAAGCTACATGATACACATAATCAAAATTATCTAAACATACCACTAACTCCATAAATTCAACGTAATATAAATATCAATACATAATGTCATGATCATCAAAATCCAATGAAATATCATCCAGAACCATCTAGAATGGTGTAACAACAACTATTGAGTCTCAAAGTGCATAAAATAATAAGTGTCAATGTACAGAAAGCAACACAAAAGACACTGCAATAATACAAAAAATTACTAAACCCTCACGAGTTCACCCATGGGCTCTCAGGTCAGTTTCCCATCCTGTATCCGTACCTCCAGCAACTGCATCCTAGTGCCCATCCTGGCGGTTATCAACTACAACAAATGCTCGGTGTGGCCTTCCTACATCACCCACCGTCGGCTCGGAAATGGCTAGTCCTTGACTAAAATCCATAGTTTTCCTCTACAAACATTGCCTAGCAATGTGGTCATGTTGGCCACAAGAGAACCAACCTATGCCTTGGCCAAAGCCTCTATCACTAGGAGGTGCATTAGCTTTATGAACATTGTCCCTGCTAGCCACGGGTTGGGTGCTCTATGTAGGTTGTTCAGAACAGTTGTGCTTGTTACGCCACAAGTTTTGGTTCTTCCTAGAATGAGAACCATCATCACCATGATGATATTGTGATGTCTTATGTTTAGACTCAAAGTGTTGTTGTAGATGTTCACCCTTGATGGGTGCCTGGTGGCTCCTAGACAAGCCAACTACTTGCACTTGATCCCTTCGAGATCCAAAACTAGAAGAAGGGGTACTGCCTATCTGAACTCATGTCTAACCTCCTAATTCCATGGCCAAGTTATCCTCCACTAAATAAGCCTTCTCCATGGCCACCTCCATAGTCCTTGTCTTGAATATTCTAACTCCTCCATTGATTCGAGCATTCAGACCCCTGACGAAATTTTGTACAAGAATAACCTCATCATTACCAATCTTGACATACTAATTAAGCTCATAGAAGCAGTATTCATACTGCTCTACAGACATTTCCATCTTCCTTAAATCATGAAATTCATCTACACGATGCTGCCTCCAATGATCAGATAAGAAATGAACCCTAAACCGTTCCATGAATAACTCCCAAGTAACAGAACCAATGTCTAGGTGTATTTTCTACTCTTCTAACCGCCACCATGTGGATGTGAACCCTCTGAGGTGCATGATGGTGCACCTAGCCCTAGTGTTACTGTCATAAGGATGCATCACAAACACTCAATCTAGATCAATTAGCCAAGTTTCTTCTTCCAAACCTCTACCTGTACCATCAATAGTGCAAGGATTTTCTCTCAAAAGATCTCTCATGTGGCCTGCTACCACTGCATCCTAATCCATAGTGATATCTCTCCTCGAAGATCTCTCTCTTTCTCTAACCACCTATTTCTCCTCATTTTTCCTAGGGCTTGTTAGAACCAAAAATTTCCATTAAAATTATAAGTTCTTTGCCCATTTTAAATCCCATCATTTTCCTATCTTTCTAATAATATTATATTTTCCCATCCATTATGTTCAAATACCTTTATCACCATTCAAAAAAGGCCAAAGTTGACTCATATATTTCAACCACCACTCTCATTATTCATTCCATTCACTACCTTACCGCAACCTCCCACAATGGGCTCGCGGTATGGCGGTGGAAGTTAACAAGCAGGCACAAAACAGTTATCATGCCACCACGTGCAGTCTATGCATAGACCGTAGTGGTGCGGTGGGTAGTTAGTAACCAATGCAACAATAGCAAGGATGCGGTCTAGAGGTATACCGCGGTACCACACATGGTTCTAACGGAGATCGCAGTGATTGCGATAGATGAAGGTGGTGATGAGGTAACTAGTGAAGATAGCTATTGTGATACCATTGGAAATCAAGCCAGGGACCACAATAGCATGGTAGAAGTCAAGGAGTGGTTGGCGAGGAGATATTGCGGTATCATAGCCAACAAATTTGGTAACCACGGTAAGGTGGTCAACGGGAGGTAAACAACAAAGCGGCTACTGCGGTACCATTGGCAATCAGGCCAGTGACTGTGGTAGTGCGGTGATAAAGATAGACAACAATGGAGTAGTAAATACCAGACACCATGGTACCACTAATGTTAGAAGTATAGACCATGGTAATTCAGTAAAAAAGCGATAAAGACAGAGGTAACAGTTAGTGCTGGTCATTGATATACCGTCGGTGAGCAAAATGAAGGGTTCAGTAGCGTGGTGGAGGAGGAGAAGACAGTCAAGGTCAAAGACTACTATATTGTGGTTGGTCAACATGTTGACCATGGTAGAGCGGTAGGACTAAAGGGAAGTTTCATAGCAATAAATGTAAAGCAGGCAACATATAAAGTGAAATGCACGGAGCGGTAATATATAAAGGGAAAAATAAAAAGCAATATTATAGTTAAAAATGTTTAATTTTTCGAAAGGCAACTCAATAAAATATTTTATCTTTGTGAGAGAATATGGAATGGTTTTACCAGAAACTAAAGGGTCATGACCCTTGGGATATGTTGTATAAATGTATTGAAAATCAAAGGAAAAAAAGGGGGAGTAGATTTAGGTAGTTGGATAGGGTGAACAGTTTCTGAAACAAGATATCGTGATGTATATTGTAAAATATTTTCAGATCATATAATGGAGAAGAATACATAGATTTGGTGATCAAATATTGGTGTTAGTTGTTTGTCAAATTAAAAAATTATTCGGCTATCTCCAAGTTGGTGTTCCTTATTATTTTAATTTATTCCAAGTGAATACTAAAATTCATCAGACACATTTGTTGTTATTGTGTAATTTTCTTGATTGGTTTCTTCAGGTAGGAATTAAAATCATTTTAATAGATTACAGTAATTTGGAAACGTCAATTGGATCAATAAGAAGAGTCTATAATTAAAGGTTGCCATACTGTCTCCAAACAATCCTATTAAGTTATTCAAAACTGAATATATCAAGTATATGTTTCATTTTGTCAATACACATTTTTTGCCACTATGTGACCCCTTTTAATCGGTTCCTTCAAGAAAGGATTAAAACCCTTTCAGATAGATCATAGTAACCTAGTAGGCTTTGATTGGATCAATAAGAATATTTTGTTAGTTACATCCTTGCATGTTTATACCAGGTATAAACAAGTATAAGTGCCAAACAATTATAATTGTATCTAGTTAGTGGATCACCCATCATTTACATCTTGACTCCATTTACCCAACAGAAGCAGTCATTGGGCATACCAATTCCATTTTAGGATTTCACAAAATCTTATCTATATATTCATATTTCAAACATCATTAGGAGTAGAAGTAATTATTGAGCTTTCATTTATCCCTCATAGTTCTCCATTAGGGATAGATCACATAGGTAGGAATCATATAAAATTTGCATCACTTTTATAGGTACACCCACCTAAGTTTAGCATAACCTGAAGAGTAGAAGGTTCATTTGTATCAATTTCCCTTGTACGTTGGCCAAAATTGTTGTGAGATCTTGGAAACCTCTTGTGGTTCAAACCTGCATTTTTGAGACCCAACAAGGCTTAAATGGCCAAGAGCCAACTCTAGCAACTGATGAATTTGAGCCCCTTTTGCACCTAGTTGCCTAGGGTTCTGACCACCACTACCCTGCTCACTGTCATGGGCACTCTCAGAAGGTGAAATCTGGTGATCCACCCTATGGCCACCACCTCAACCTCTACCACGGCCTCATCCCCGACCCCTAGACATACTTCGACACAATAATATAAGGGAAACATATAAGTTCCAAATTTAAGCACAAGGTTAATGCAATGGACTCAATTAACCTAGAGTACCCAGTTTTTATAACCTTGGCTCTGATATCAAGTTGTAACACCCCGCCATGTACACCCCAAAGGACAACTAAACAACTAACATTTGCAGAACAATATTTTTAAAGAAAATAACAACTATGCATTAACCATAGATTAAATAAACATACAACATTATCATTATTATATAATGATGCCTAATTAGTCCCATGGGGATACATGGTTTCATTACTCACGTTTGATCCCAACCAATTAACATCGTTATAAAAAAGCCAAGAAAATAAACAATAGAAGCATACACTACTCAAGATGACATAATAATAAACTTACATCTAGTCATGATTAAGTGATATGACAAAGCATATACATCACTTTATTACATATCGAATTCATAGTGCAAAATTATAATTATGGAGCATATTTCCACAGATACAATTCATCATAACTACAATGATACAATTACATTTCGCTTCCCTTATAACAAGAGAAGAGCGCATCAATACAAGTATGATACATCCATAATGAAAATAATACATAATGAGGTCCATCTGAAGGAAATATAGGTCATAACACCAAAATTGATGCCAACAAAGGAAAGCTCAGGAACCACTGCAATAGGTACATCTTTGCAACATCATGATCGTCGGTGGGGAACCCAATGGGTGTGTAGCACATTCCACCCGACCATGTGGACCCAAAGGCCCACCCTCCTTGATAGGAGATGACAAGAGGACCACAACATAAAAATAGAAAAACGTACAAAGTTGACATGACTCCAAAATCTAAAAGACAACAAGTCAAATAACCATAATAATAATTACTTCAAGAGGTAGAAGAACAAAAAATAGGAAAAATACAAAGATATAGGTTGCTAAGGGTAGTGTTTCATCACATGGCTTGACATGAGTTACCCAATGTGGACCTTCATAGGTTACCGGCCCCCCAACCTAGGTTACACTATCAACCTCAACCGATCCCCAACCCCCATTCTTGCACATGCGGAATCAACATACCTTTCTTCGGGACAAGGTAGCTGATTTTCCATTTCAGGCCTTCTCGTCTCATCCCAAGCCTATACAAGCACTTGAGAAATGAGAGAGGCATTCATTATCTTTCATTAGTGTGATTTCTACCCACCCCCTAACTACTTATTAGGTTACCACTTGATTAAGTCAACTTCCACACGAGTTACCCAGAAGACCACTTAGGGTTTTGACCCCCATGGGAAGCCACACTCCCTACTAGCAACAATACACAACTCAAGTAGCAGGGGTGTACCTTAATGCTCATAAAACAAAGACCTAAAAAGTACAACCAAATGTGAGGCATGAAGCTACTCGCACACAATCCATAACACAACATTGCAAAGGACCAAGGTAACACCCGCATATACTCAACCAACAAGAATATTGTGGTAACAAGCCAACATAAAAATCATCATGAAAAAAATACTCCCCTTGCGTCTGGAAGACAATTAAAAAAATCTACTCAAGGATGGAGATGACACATGATTCTCCAGATCTCAAAGTCATCACAAAACAAACCAAACCAAAATTCCAAATGTAATGACATATAACTCTTCCTTAAACAAATAGATCAACATATATTCTCATTTATAAACAAAGCACATTCAAACGATACATCGTTCCAATTAAAATAATGACAAAGTTTAACAAACGATTCATACCCTACTTAAACACTAACACAATACAACAACTATTTTCCTATGTACTTGCTAGGTATGACAGTTTAAATAATCAACACACAATGAATTTATCTGACTATTGAATGTGTAAGGTAAACTAATGTTTCCAATCAATATAAAACTTAACGTGAATAAATTTTTTGCATATCCAATAATAATTCCATCATTTCAGAATCAATCAATACAGCTAAACCACCATTTATACAATTCATTCAAACTCTCAAATACATTATGGGAATTAATTATTTGAACTTAAACTAGATGAAAATAAATATACATATTGGGTATATTATCATAACTCAATTTACACAATATTAATTATCTCATCTTATTTCTTTTAACCAAATCAGAATAATTCATAAATCTAAATTTACATAATCATTCCTAAATAAGAGTTTTATAAAATATTGCTCTAAATCTGAGTTTTATTTAAAATATATTTATGTTCATTTAGTTTCAGCAATAAAAAAAAGCACCACATTCACACAACTACACACACACACACACATACATATATATATGTGTATTTTCACTTCAAATAAATAATTTTAATTATGTTGAAGCTACTGGAATATACAATTAGGCAACACATTTAAAATATCATTCTCTCTAGAACAAAAACAACATATATATATATATAGTTTTATAAATTTAAAAACTCAAATAAAAATATAAATGAAACTTCACTGTGCGCATAAGGCAAAATAATACAATTCGTAGCCACTCCATATATATATAAAATAAACAACAAGCAATATGCACAACAACCACTATGTTGTTGCGCAGCCATAAAAAATATTGCAATAGCCTTTGCGCAACTAAAAAGGGAACGCAACACATAAATGATCGACCTTACATATATATATATATATATATATAGAATAGACGCATAAGCAAAAGTGGTGTGGGTACAACCCAACGTACAATATTACCACAAAATACAATAGTTAAAAAGAGAAATGCAACCAAATAAAATAAGGAAGATCTCTGATAAAGGGAAATTACAATGTAACTGGTAGAGAAATATGAATGAGTGGATCAAAATCAGGGCGAAGACAAGCACACCAAAATGCAATGAATTTCAAACGTTTTTGCCAACCAAACTCATAAGGCTAAAATAATAAATGAAACAATAATGGACAGGAACAAAGAGGTAGATGAAATAAAAATATTGTAGTCAAAATTTAAGCAACAAATAAGGCAAACGAATTCACAATATCAACATTTCGAGATAGATCAATGCTCAGAAAGATATCATTATTCTTTGCACAATTTTTTTGATAAGTAATTAATACTATTTCGTAATTTACATTTCTCTTTTAATGGAAAAGAAGAAGATGAAAAGAATTTTTTGTTGCTACCTTGAGTCCTTCACCTAATAAATAATTGGAGATGATTTATTGTGTTGAGCACTTCCAACGAGCTACGTACTTCCTCAAATTTTTGAGATACACAGCTAACGAATCCAATTTTGAAGAACCAATTTTTTCTAGAGCAAAACTAATATTCTTATTATAATTATTTTTAAAAACCAGAGTTACAATTTTTTCGAGAAACTCAAAATACGAATTGCAAAGCAAATTGATTTCCTCTCTTTCTCTCTATTTTTTCCAAAAAACACCAAAAAGGATATAAAATCAGAGAGTTGCCATCAATTTCTGGAATTTACTCCACATGAAAATAGCCACTTGCAAATAAATTCCATTTTTCCCAATTTCAAATAAACATTTTCACCCAATTTTTGTTTCTAACTAACTCTTCAAAAATTACACAATATAATTTACCTACTAAAATATAATTAACATTATGGCAATCAATATTATCCAAAATAAATCAATAAACAATTAAAACTACACAACATTTAAATTTACAATTAATATTAAATTAAATACTCAATGTTATAATTAATCACAATAATAATAATTCCAAATATTTTAATTAAATTTCTTATAAAAGCAACTTATTAATTTACATATATTTAAATTAGATAGTTTTCACATAAATAATTTAAAATATGTAATATTAATAAGGCAATTAATGTCCACTTAAAATAAATAACATTAGTTACATTATCTGGCAAATTTTATTTTTTAAAAGAATTAATGACATTCACAACAAATACAATTTAATTATTTAACTATCCTCTTCAAAGGATATCGTTAACTGAACCACTTTATTTAACGATATCAAAATAGCCATATTCAAAAAAACTTTTAACAATCATTGCTAAAACCATGGAAATAAATAACTCGAAATAAAACAATACTCACATAACGAGGTATAGATAGATGGGGATACTTTCTTGAAATTAAAAATATTGATTTCAACAATTACAAATACTTTATTCATATAAATAACCCGACGTTTAAATTTATAAATTAAATTCAATACTTTAATTGCTTTATCCTCAACAATAATAAGCGTGGTTGAATCAACTACTAATTAATGACATGTAAATAATGTGCTTAATTAAAGAAACATTAAATTTATTAACGACATTTAAATTAACAACTATAATAAATGATTATCCAACATTAATAATACCATTAAAATAATCAACATGCCAACCAAAATAAACTCTTACCCAATCAACACAAGGACCCAAGTGGAGAGGCACTACAACTTTTTCTGTATGTATCGAATTTTATTTTTTTTGTTGCATCAAGGACATCAATATCTAGTGCACTAATATTTTTCAAACTTTTTTTGATAATTTGCTATTTTTCCACATGTGCAGAACAAAGAACTTGATTTTCATTAAAAACCTACATTCACAAGAAATTAAAAAAAATATAACAATAAAATTAAATATTTAAAATTATAATTTTTGGCAAGCTTATAATAAGGATTACATACAAAAAAATAATTTTAAATGAATTCATTTGATCTCCCAAAAGGTAAATCAAAAATGGTTTTTTATCAGCATTTTGATAGGTGTAAAGGAGACTATGTTATAGGTATGGTTTAAAACTAGTGGGGTTCTATCTAAGGGGGTTTGATCTAAGGTGGTTTGATCAAACCCTCTTCAATTGGAATCCTTTAAATGGAACTTTTCAAGGCTTAAATCATTATATTTTCTAAAAATATATGATTTCAACAAAAAACAGAATGTCCCAAAAAGTGTAAACCACTATTGTGGAATCACCTTGTTGGGAAAACAAGGATAGACAACTGAGAGGAGGGGGGGTGGAGGGAGTGAATCAGTTGTTACAAAATTTAAACTTATTCAACCTTAATCAACCTTTAATCTCAGATCTAATAATTAATTTAGTGAAAGCATAAATCAAGAACACATCAAAGACACATGAACACCAAGATTTTATACGTAGAAACCCTGTTAGGGGAAAATCCACGGTGGATGTTAGTCCACAAGGTTATACCATGTTAGAAGTATAGGGAATGCACATGCATTCAGGCACACTACCTAGAGCTCACTGCTCAAAGCTAAGGCTCATTACCTTACATAAAATAATCAGATTAAATCGATCTGATGAGGTTGAACTCAGAAATTAGCTTCTACAAAAGCTTGATGACAATTCTGATTAGGCACATAAACACTTCTTCACACTTCACTCAATTTTCTTCACACTTTACTCTAAAATCAAATGATTTGATCTTTATTTGCACATTTCGCATACACACCACACACTCGCACTTCCACACTCTCTAAATTGAAGAAACAATCATTCTTATATATCCACTACATGAATTTGCATCAATAACTCTCTCGCCACAAATAAAGAATAAATTATAACTATAGGCCCAATTCATGAACAAATCTCAAAGCGTACCAACCTAAGTCGGTCACAACATAGTGAGGACCTAAATCAATATCCTCGAACATGCCAAATGATAAAATATTAATCGATAAGGATCCGCAACATGCTACCACCATCATGTCATCCAAGATCATGAAAACTTTGAACACACAAAGGAAAATCTTCGATCATGGACACACTAATCAATGTGGACATACCACACTAATAGAGCACGATCTAGAAATATCATTGAACATCTCAGGAATGTATGCAACAACTCAATTCAATGGAATTGCAATCACATCTTCTAGAAACACCTGCTACAGTAACTAAATAACTATAGGAACACAAAAATTCATAACTTTCTCAATTCTTGATGCGTACCTTTGAAACTTTCAGAAAACATACTAGATAGGCTCAACAACAAACCCTTTAATGTGTTCCTTATGATCATCAACATACATAACTTGCCATCACTCCGACCTTAGCTTCACAGACTGCCTACAATATATTTATTACAATTTTTTCAATATCCTTGACATATACAACCTTCAGTCCATTAATGTTAATAGTGTTGACATCAATGACAACCACATATCAACAACATAGCCACAATATCCAACACACCTATGTCTACTTTCCGAGGTAGAACCTAAGATAGTGATTAAATCATGTAAGGATGAGAATTAGACTGAAGCTATGGAAGAAGAATTGATGCAAATTGAGAAGAATCAAACTTAGGAATTATTCCCAAGACTAACAAACAAGAATGTAATAGGAACTAAATGGGTATTTCAGAAAAAGCTAAATGAGAATGGAGAAGTTGTTAGAAATAAGGCTAGAATTGTGTGTAAGGGCTACTCACAAGTGGAAGGAATATATTTTGAGGAGAAATTTTCTCTAGTGGTAAGAATGGAGGCCATTATGATGTTTTTGGCCTTTTCAACACATAATAACTCCAAGATTTATCAAATGGTTGTGAAGTATGCATTCTTGAACGGTGAGTTGGAAGAAGAGGTATACATTAAACAAATGAAATTCATCAAATAATGCTAATATGGTATGCAGATTGAAGAAGGCATTATATGGACTCAAGCAAGCCCCTAGAGCTTGGTATGCAAGATTAGACATATACTTGTTGCAATAGTGATTCAATAAAGGAGTCGTAGATATAAATATTTAATTTAAAGTTGAGAAAGATAAAATCTTGAGTGTGGTTGTGTATGTTGATGACATAATTTTGGAGGAAATGAGGCAATGTGCAAGAAGTCTGCAAAAGAGATGCAGAATGAATTTGAGATCTATCAATGTTTGGGGAGATGAATTCTTCCTTGGGCAACAAATTAGTCAAATAGAAAAAGGAATATTCATTTTACAATCAAATTATGTTAAGGAAATGTTGAATAAGTTTGGTATGGAAAAATCTAACCGGTATGTACTCCTATGGTTATTGGTTACATGTTGAGCAAGAATGATGAATCTCCTAAGACTAATCAGAGAAAGTACAAATCAATGATTGGTGGAATGCTATATCTAGCTACCACTAGACCAGATATCATGCATGTAGTTTTCCTTGTGGCTAGATTTCAAGAATATCTTAATCACATGTGGTAGCAATAAAGAGGATATTCAGATACCTGCAGGGCACTCCAGACAATGGTCTATAGTATCCAAAGGATATCGATTTATCTATAAGTGCCTATATATATGTAGATTGGATAGGTTGTGTGGATGATATAAGAAGTACAAGTGGAGGTGCTTTCTTTCTTGGAAGTAGATTGGTTTCTTGACTAATTAAAAAGTAGGATTCAGTATATTTATCTACTATAGAGGTAGAGTATATTGTTGTAGCATCTTGCTACACATAGGTTTTATGGATGAAGCAGACATTGAAGGATATCATAATACCATATAATGAGCCTATTTATATCTTGTGCGATAATACAAGTCCTATCAATATATCAAAGAATCCATTAATGCATTCAAGGACAAAGTATATCTAAATCCGGTATCACTTTCTAAGAGAGAAGGTTGCAGAAAATGAAGTAAAAATAGAGTATGTGCCTACAAAGGATCAAGTTGAAATTATTTTCACAAAGGCTCTTCCTAAAGATACATTTGAGTATCTCTGGAAGAAGTTAGGGGTTATTTGCCCTCCTTTCAACTAGATGTATAAGATTGTTCAACAATTTGGTGGAGAAATTCAAGATTTATTCTTATGTTCTGGATTGATGAAGGCTATCTCTCAAGGGGAGTAGGTAGTAGTTTTCTTGATTAGTTCATTTATATGGAGCATATATTTTTCCCCTAAGGGGGATAAATCTAAAAATTAAGAGCAATGAAAAATGAACAAAAGTTAGAGTTGTGTAAAGAGTAGTGGAGAGAGATTTGTTGGTTACAAGTGTTGCCTCTTTGGGTAAGCGATTATATGTGAATGTTGTTAAAGGGGGAGAAAATAAGTTATGTGTGTTTCCCTTTTCCATTTCTTTCAAAGGGGGGGAATTTTTTTGGTTGAAAAACCATAAATACAAAAGAGTTAAGTACATGTGTAAGGGGGAGTGTTGTGTTTACTGATGATTAGATTTTTTGTTATTGATGGTTTTTTTATCAAGTGTTCCATCAATGAGAAAGGGGGAGATTGTTGGAATTTTTTCATTAGTATTTTCATTTATGTCAACTTCTAGAGTAGATGGGGGATTGTTGAAGATATGGAGTTGTTGGAAGTTTTGTATGTCAACCTTTTGTGTTGTCATTGATGTCTTTGTTGGAGAGTGTTGCACTATGTTGTCATCTATATTATGGCTTGATGTCAACCTCTAGTGTATTCATGATGAGAAGTATGTAAGGATGTTGAGAAGGTGTCTATAGTGTTATTGATGTAGTTGGCTCACTTAGTTTCCAAGTGCTTTTGAGAAAATTTGAATAAAAGAAAGAACAATGTGACAAATAGGTGTTATGTATTTCACTTCCTATTTCTTCAGTGTTGAAGGTATGCTTGTGTAGTTTGGATACATTTATAAAAGGTGTTCAAAGGTGTTATATCCAGAGTTTTAGGATTTAGATTGATTGGAATAAGATTTTTTGTTCACCAGTGTGTGGGCTGTGAATCAGGTTGTCTAGGAGAAATGTAGATGCTCCACATTTCTCCACATTGAGGTTTCTTGTCTTGTGGATCTAGGAACATGATAATATTTTCTATATCTACCTTCCCTCAGAAGGGTTCAATTTTTGGTGCTCTACAAGGTTGGATTCATGAGTTGTTCATGGTAGTTTGAATGGTTACACAAAATGGTTGTGTTCTTCAATTTGTATGTGGTTGTAGAAATATTGTTGAATTTAAATTTGATGAAGAAATATTCCATAATATTGTATGATGTGTGTGGTCCACGAGTTTCTTTCAGAAATGGTAAAGTGTGTACTTAATTGTTTAAGGGTTTTAATATAGGTTTGGATGACTTGGCATGTTAGCACTAATTGCAGAAGTGGTGTGTTGTTTGTGGAATATTTTCAAATAATTTTGGAGTAGATTTGGGTCCTAGTTATCCCATGGCATGGTTTACCTTCACTTATTTCCACCACAGAAGTGTTTGGTGTTGAACTATTTTGTAATTGCACATTTGAGGTGCATAGCCGATCTTGGAGAATGTTTTCAAGGTTGTGGATGATATAAATGCAAGGTAGAGTGTTGGAGAATAGTGTGTGGGGTGTTTTGGTGTGAAATTTTATCATGTTGTGATGTGAGTGCAAGCTTTATGTTGGAATTTTGAGGAAACTTTTGTTTTTCTTATCATTTATATGGTTGTTGGCATCATGAGCATGATCATATATAGTGTTGTCATTGATGTCAACATTGTGGTTTGATGTCATCATTGAAGTCTATATTGAGGTACAACTGATTGGTGAAGCATGAGTGAGCATGGTTATGGTAATCCATCATACAGGTGCAATATTTTTTCTCCACTATAGAATAGACATGTTGGATATTTGGTTAACTCATATAATATAGTTTTTAGTGTACAAAGTATCAAATTTTAGGTCCACATTGATCCACATTAAAGAATTTTGGTCTATGGTTCTAAGGTAATTTTGGTGTGTGTTAGAGGAATATAAATCCAAAGTTCATGTCTTTATGTCCTCTAGTATCAAAGATAATGATGACAATGTATTAGGTCTACCAGTGACAATGTTGCCAATATAGAGTACATCTTTGGAATGGTCCACATTCCACTAGAGAATAATATTTGGTTATATAATTTTGTGGTAGTTTTTACAAGTGTTAATAGCATCTATGATGCAAGTAGCGAGTGTTTTGAAGTTTTGAGTGTCAGTTTCTGGATGATCAATTGGTGTATTTTAGTGTTACTTCACCAGTGATGTTGACCTAGGTAATGACTTTGGGGTCATGCAAAGTTAAAGGAAGTGTTGATTAGACTTATGGGAGCTACTATAGGCCCCCTCCAACCTATTTGGATGTGTTACAAGTTTTGAATTATGGTGCAAATCTTTTTTGTTTTGAATCTTGAGCTGACATGTTGATGTATTATATGTTTCATCTAATTAGGCTGACCTAATTGGCATTGTAGGTGTTTCTAAATGTAATGGGTATAAATGAAAGTTAATTTTGAAGTTTTAGATATGAGGTGATGTTATAGAGTACATTTTTGGAATGGTCCACATTCCACCACAGAATAATATTTGGTTATATAATTTTGTGGTAGTTTTTACAAGTTTCAATAGCATCTATGATGCAAGTGGCGAGTGTTTTGAAGGTTTGAGTGTCAGTTTCTAGATGATCAATTGGTGTATTTTAGTGTTACTTCACTAATGATTTTGACCTAGGTAATGAATTTGGGGTCATGCAAAGTTAAAGGAAGTGTTGATTAGACTTATGGGAGTTACTATAGGCCCCCTCCAACCTATTTGGATGTGTTACAAGTTTTCAATTATGGTGCAAATCATTTTTGTTTTGAATCTTGAGCTGACATGTTGATGTATTATATGTTTCATCTAATTAGTCTGACCTAATTGGCATTGTAGGTGTTTCTAAATGTAATGGGTATAAATGAAAGTTATTTTTGATGTTTTAGATATGAGGTGATGTTAATATTTATTTAATATAATGTTAAGTATGTGAATATGATGTGAAATAAGTAGAGAAAAGTTTTGAAGTGTGTAGTATGAAGTGTGTTGATTCGGTATGTTGAGCTTGAGTGGAACTATATCTCTTGCATAATGTAGATGAATTTTTGGTAGTTGAAATATTGGTAGTGAGCCACCCCTTTTTTCTATTTCTCTTATTCTATGGATAGTGAGTCCTCCAGACAATGAGTCCTCCAGACAGTGATTTCTCCAGATAGTGAGTCCAAAAGGTAGCGATTCATTCTATAATATGTTATGAAAAATTATAATATATTGTGAGCTAATCCTCACCATGGTTTTTCCCTTTTTGGGTTTTCCATGTAAAAATCTAGTGTTTATGTGTTATGTGCTTTGATGATTACTTTCATGGTTTCTTTCCTTACTACAAATTGAATGTGATGCTTCAAATAGATGTTTAAATGTTTAAGTAGTTTCATAGAATACTAATTATTCCCCCCCTCTCAATATTTTGGGTGTTTAATAGTTGGTATCAGAGATTGGTTCCTTGGAAGAAGCTTAACCGCTTGAGGAAGATCTTGGAGTTTGAACACATGGCTAGAAGGAGATATCCTACTCCAGAAGAAATTCATATGGTAGGATTCACTAAAGAATATTTCATGGTTGACATGAATGGAGAACTCAGATTGACCCTTGAAGATCTAGAAAGAATTGAAAGTGAGAACAGAGATTTGAAAGAAAATATTAAGGAAATAGATGAATGCATCAAAAAATTGAGGGAGCGGATCAAGAAATTTAGAGAAAGACATAAGGAGGTTAATGAACAATTGAAGCAACCAAATGATACAATCACTATTTTGTCAAAATTACAAGTTGAAGAAGGAAAAAGAGTTGAAGAATTCCTTAATGAAAAATTGAAAAGAAAATTTCAAGACTTGAAGAAGAAGTTGTGACTTTGGGATTAGATTTTGAGAAAGAAAATAATCATGAAAAAAAATTCAAGAAGAGATCTACAATACTAAATGAAATGATTGTAAATCATAATGCTTCTAAATATAAAGGAGGATTAGGGTTTGAAAAAAGGGGAAAGTTCAAAAGAAGATTGGACACCAAGTACTGAAAAGAAGAACATTGAATAAAAGAAGAGAAATGGAAAGAATTCAAAAGACTTCAAAAGACCACATGTTAGACAGAAAAATGCATAAAGGTACTAATATTTTAATGGTGACTAATATTCTTGCAATAAATTTTGACATAGAGCTAAAGAATGTAGAAGCATAATGAATCAGAATGTTCAATCATTTCCTAATCAGTAATTTATATCCAATAATTTGGTCATAAGGGTAGTGAATGCAAAAATTGGATCATGAATAGTTATAATAATGATATACAGTTTCAATCTTTCAATGGCTATTTTTATACCTATAATAGATTTAGGCATAAGGCTAATGTATGCAGATCTAAAATTAATGGAAGTAAGCTTGTTCAAAATTTTGTCTTATATCACAAATGCAATAAACCTAGACATATAGCCATTTTTTGTAGAATCAAGAATGTGAAGGTTGATCCGGTAAATAAGAATGATCTAGTAAAAAAGGTTGATCTTGTACATATGAAGAAAGAGATGAACAATATATAGAAAAAGAAAGAGGAGAATGAGGTTAAGACTAAGTTTGTGCCAGTCTAGTGCAAATGTTTCCTCTGGAAAATAAGTAAAGATCTTTGGATCAAGGAGGAGTTTTAATTAAAAATAATTAAGCCCCTTACAAAGATATGGTGTTGATTCCTTTATCATGTTGATACAATGTATAGTTTGACATTCTTGACCTATTGGTAAAAATAGGGTGAAAAATATTTCATTATGAAGATTTGCAAAGAGTTTGAAGGTGACTATGTCATTACAGTTAGGGTTCATCAAATTTTTGTCTAAATGTAATTTACATTATTCAGAAATGGTTTATAACTGATCTCACATATGTTTAAGTAATTTTCAATGATACACTCGAGAAGAGAAGAATGAAAGAGAAGGCATCAAGAAAAAGGTTTGTAAGTTCATGTGAAGAGGAAGAAGAGGAAGAGGAAGAGGAAAAACCATTTATCAAAAAGTGAAAAATAGGTATCTCTCAAGTTGAGTTAAGTGAAAAGAAGGATAAGATTGATATTATATAAATAGATAGTGAAGCCGAGGTGGAGAAAGAGAAATAAGGATATAAAATAAAGGTAAGGGAGAAGAAAGAAAATCCTCCATAGGTGAAGAAAAATAAAGAAAAGACCCCTCCAATCCAAAAACACGGTCCAATGAAGCTTGAAGCTTTGGTGAGTATCATAGTAGAATATGGAAATCTTGAGGAGATTGTTGCATTGTATCTTGATTTTGATGATGAAGACAAGTCAAATATTGATGAAGTTATTGTAGAGTACATTGTTTCTTTTGATGTTAACTTGAAAGACATAGAAGAACAACTACCTAGAGACCTAAAAGGAGTATTGTTGTGCACATTTTTCACACACGCCGCACCGAAAGGAGGGACCCTCTTTCTTTCTCTTTTTGGGTTTTCGTTCTTGGTCTTTTGGCCCTTTGGTTTTTGAGGATTCGCTTGCTTGGGCATATGCTTGGATGTTTATCTTTCTTGTGTGGATGATCCCCCTATGATATGTATTGAAAACACTAAGTTTTGGACTCATTCCGAGTGTTCCACTATTCTTGGGAAAATCCCCTCCTAGCGGAATTCCCCGGTTTCCTTGGAAACCCAGTGGCGGCTGCTTTTCACTGTGATCCAGAGATTTTGGTCTTTCACGAAATTCCATTGTGACCGGATTTCTCCGAGGATCCATTGCCTTGGTGAAATCTCAGGTTTTGGTTTGACCTGTCTTGTCGACCGCATTAATGCTCAATTGTGCAATTTCTGCAGCAAGTATTATATTGATTTGGGGATTTTTTATGCCATTTGAGTTTCATCACTTGCTTTCTATTGATGTGGAGTGCTTGATCTTGGGTGCTCTTTCTAGATTGTGTGTTTGTGATTGAAGTCAATTGTTGCAGTTGGATTTTTTTTGGAAGCCATTTACGCTCTAATCAAGTTTTGGGGTTGTTTGCTAGCCTCTATTGTTTCAATTTTTCTATACTCATGGTATGTACATGGTGCTTTCTCATTTTTTGTGAATGAATTAATTTACTTCATGATTTGTGTGTCTGTGCTAGGAGTCAAAATGTTGATATGGTAGGGTTTGGCGATTGATGCTAGGGTTTCTAGTTTGTTTTTGGTGCACCTTCATGTGCCTCACATTGCCTTGCTTTTTATTCTTGAGTGTGCATACTTCTTTAGCATTTTGGGTGTGCTTTGTGTTTTAATTCCTGTGTGTTTGGGCATTGAGTATCTTGAAGTTGGGGGCTATTCCATTCTATTAGAGTGCCAATCCTAAGTGTCTTTGAGCTTGTCTTTCAATTCCATCATGAGGTAGCTTGCTTGAATGGGTCATAACAAACCCTCTATGGCCTTTGCAAACAAATGAGTTGAAACCAGGCTTATCCAATGCGCTCATGGCAGAATTTTAGGGTTTCATGCCTAGGGCATCACCAGTCCCTCTCGATTTACCTTAGGGTGAGTTTTGAATTCAAAAGATGATCTATAGGAGGTTCAAATCGAGATGGTTTCAAGCTCTAGATCCTAAAATTTGTGATCATTTGATCAAATTGAGTGAGGTCACGAGAAAACATGGATATTCGGGTTTTCAAAGTCTTTGCAAAATTCATTAACTACCAGAATTCCTTGAATTTTCATTTTCTCTTTGTCTTCTCAGAATATGAAGTGATCCATATTTTTGTCTGCCTTGCGAATTTCCTCTATCTCTGGATTTCTCCAAATTATCCATCACTTTGTCAATTTCCCAAAAATGGGCTTAAATTGTGAGAATTGTATTAGCTTCACGAAATTTCGTGCCTTCAGGATTTTCCTGGAATTTCTTGGTCCCTTCATTTTTCCAGAGTTTGTGAATTGTCATTTTTGTGGATTTCCATCCCTAGCAGATTTTCTCAAGATTTTGTTGAAAATGGAGAATTGAGAGAATGAATGAGACTTTGGTTAATAATTATGTAGTTGATGATTGATTTAACTTTTTCTAAAATGTATCATGTGATTTCTTAGTTAATTTGATTGATCAAATGATGGATTGGATACCTCTTTGTGGTCGTTTCACTAGATTCCGCCTGGTCCGGAATTTCCTGAAATTCTTCTCTAGCTCGGATCCCGCGAGAGGGCTTAAACTTGAACTTTTTAATAAATGATTCTTATGGGGTTTTGGCGGGATTTACTCATTTTTGGATTTTTTTAAAGAATGAAAATATCATTTGTGATGGATCTAACTAAACTTTATGCTATGATGGATCTTATTTTGGTATCTTTCATTATATACAGGTGGAATCAAGTCAGGCTATTTCTAGGCAGAGCAAGTGTAAGGAAATGAATCCAAATCCTGAGGGCTTGGCTATCTCTGAGGCAAAAGGAGTGAAGATGGATTTGAAGGGAGGAATCCCTGAGAGCAAGTTGACTTCCATTTGGTCAGGGATCACTGATACAAACATTGGGCTATGGGATTATGAAGAATTGAAGGCAAGAATGGTAGGACATAATCTCTCCCTGTTGGCCAGAAGAACATTGGAGTTGAGGTTGGCACATGTGGATGGATTTCCTTCTACAGTCCAGTGTTATGAGTTAGTTCTTGAATGTACCAAGCACTATGATAGGGACACATAGAGGATAGTTGGTCCTCAAGGAAGAATTGTAGAAAATCTCAATCCAGTGTCCATTTCTCAAACCTTTGACATGCCTGATAGGTCTCATGTTGTGAACTTTTATATGGATATAGCAAAGATGTATTATGATGAGAGTGTCATCAAATCCCATTAGGTGGTCAATTCTTGGTTGGAGAAACCCAAGTCCCACTTTTGCAAGTTGCCCAAACAGTTGTTCAAGATTAAATTCAAGAAGGAATACTATGATGTTATTACACTCCTCAACAAAGTAGTGGGATTGAAAATTGCAAGAATTTTTGAGAATTGGATGTTCCATGTCATTGCTAGGATGGAACAGGGTATAGACTACCACTGGGCAGGCATTATAAGTGCTATGATACATGATCAAATGTGTAATGTTTCATAGACAAAGACCTTCACAATGACCTCCTATTTTGTGTATCCACTTGCAAGGTATCACCCATACAAGGGAATAAGCACAAGGGGTGTATTTAAGTAGGATGTAATTTATGAGGTGTACCCACAGTTACACTTGAGTGGCACAAGCTATAGGAGGGTGAATGATGCATTCACCATGTACATCACTAGACTTCTGCAGGGTACAGAGCATATTCGGATTTCAGACAAGGCCAAAGAGTTAATCAAGAGGTTTGGATCCTAGTTTATCCAGTTTCCCACCTTTTCATACATTAGAATTGATGGTTGTCAGAGGGCTCCATATAGAATACCTAGGTACTCCACAGATCATGTTGTACTCTTGGAGATCACAAGACAGATATGTGACTTTCATGTAATTGTGAATAGGGAGAAGAACAAGAACGGATTTGGTAGTGACTTCCCTTTGAGAATAGGAAGTGATGAGGCTTTCCCTTCTATCAACTCATCCCATGCTTCCGAAGAAGAGATGATTACTCTTGGTCTCTCCTTTCATTCTACGAGATCTAGATTTCACATAACTGGTGAAGCACAAAATAAGGCTAGTAGAGAGTACAATCACAAGGATGACATAGAGGACTATTGGGCTAACATCTGTGATGAGTTCGAAGTCAGAAAGAAGAATTTCTCCAGGCTATACAACATAAAGGTCATTCCAGATCAGGTTGAAGCAAGAAAACAAAGAAATCCTATAGCCAAGAAAAGGAAACATGTCTCAAAGAAGAAGAAGGTTCAGAAAGATGAAGAAGAAAAAGAGGAACCAGTTGCTAGTGTCCCTTTGTCCAAGAAAAGGAGAATTGTGAGTTTTTCACAGAAGAAGAAGGAAACCTCTAAGGCAAAAAAATAAGTTGAACCCCCAGTGGTAGAGGTAGAGAGATCCGGAGAAAAAACACAGATATATACTAGGAGGTCAAGGACTCTATCTCCCAAGCATAGTGCATCAAAGGAAAGTGTTCCCAAGACTACTCCTACCACTGAGCATGTAGATGTCCCTCCTTCTCATGAGATTGGTAATGTGCCAGATGAACCAAAGGATTTTGAGAATTCCCAAGACTAGGAAGGAGAAGAATTCCAAGAGGGAGAACTCTACAATGTCGAGGCTGAAATTAATTAAGTTATGCAGTCTCCTTTGGTGGCTTATGGGGATTCACCTGTAGGGGTTCATGAGGATAAATCTCCTTAGAAGGAGGAAATACCAGCTAAGATTCCCTCATTATTACATGAAAAAGAGGAGAATGACAAGGAAAAAGAAGATACAGTTGAGAAGGTTCCTGAGAAGAAAATTTTGGATGAAGATACATCCAAAGTTCAACAACATGAAGTAGGAAAGGATGATGTACAGTCAGATCCCATAGTCCCAAGATGGCTAGGCAAGGATTTGAAGAGAAAAAAAATTGTGGTGGATGATACTCCTCCCAATTGGGATGAATTACTAGAAAACATAGGAAAGGAAAAGGTAAAGAAGAAAGCCGAGATTATTTCCAGAATTGAGAGAGATAAGGAAAATAATAGAGTGGTCCACATTGCTACTCCTACTCCTGACAAGAAAAAAGAGGATGTGACTGGAAATGATTACAATTTACAATCTGTCAATCTAGGGCATGCTTCCTTGGAACAAGACATTGAATAATATGAGGGTTCTAGTGCTATAATCCTTGGTCGATTAAGGAAGGAGGTGTAGACCAAGAAATAATTGAAGAATGAGAAAGATAAACTTAAAATATATTAGCAAGAGTTGATGAAACCCTTGCAATCCATTAGCTCCTCATCATCTACTGCAGGCTTCTTACCACAGGAAACAATCATTGAGTTAGAAAAGATGAAGGTCACTTCCCATGTTACAACAAGTTGTTTACAAGGAGTGAAAACCCAGGGAGACAATGCCATCAAGGATATTCTATCAACTGGTGGGGATGTTATTAGGTCACTTGACTGGTTGAAAAATGTATTAGCCCAGGACAAGGTAGATATGGATATTTTTTTGAAAAATGCTAGAATCATCATGGACTACACCAAGGAGAAGCTAGTGGGAGATGGAATTATTACTTCTTCCAAAGTGCCAAAATCCTAGGAATGGTTTGAGGTTTTGCAGATAGGACAAAGAGCTCTGAAGAAGGTGCATAAACAAGGGAGGCAGATTGAGGATGCATTGACAAAGATTCACAACAAATGCATCTCCTTCTTTGAGATCATGGTAGGGATAAATAAGTTTGTGTCGAAGCATCTAAGCCTAGAACAACTGAGAAAATGGTGGCAAGAGGTGTATTCTCTAGTCAATGAGGACCAAGTGATTGAACATCTGCTGGATGATGCAGCTATCTATATTGTAGTAATTGATAAATACAAGACCTTGAAGGTGGATTGGGATAAGGTGGTCAAGCAATCAAGGGATGACATTAAGTCCATGGAAAGAAGAATGAAAGTGTTAGTTATGCCACCTATTGCCAACTTGGAGAAGGTATTTTTGATGATACAAGAGAGGGCGAATCAAGATAGAGACAAGGGAGAGGTAGTTAATGCAAACGCCTCATTGTGATTTCTGCTTCCCTATTATTCTTTCTCTTTGGTTTATGTTGGAGATCTCAAGCTGACTTGGATGAAATTGGTGCATATTGCACATTTCATGTTATTTTTTATTTTCCTCTTGTCTGACCTATTTTTGGCCATTAGATTATCGTAAACCTAATTTGGGCCAACATGTCTTGCAAGGTTTTCTATAATTTTGGCGTTATGCCTCATTTGCAGGAGGTTAGTAAGACAATTCTACATTAGAGTGAATTGTGATAAGAGAAATAATTAGAGTTAGAATTTAGTTTATCTTTCAAGCAAGTGTTGTAAAAGAAGATTGGAATTTCTGCCACTTTGGATTATACAATACAAGTACAAACATTGTGATTTGGTGCCTTTCTTGTGTTGAGTTTTATCTAGCATGGTTCTTGATATTCTATCTTTGAAATTTCTTAAGTTTATTTGATGTTAGATGATTTGATGATTTTTAGGATTTTATTCTTGAAGTATTTGTAGCAATATCTAGTTCATAATTTTTGCAGTTAGTTGATTGTTAGCTTCTTTGCAAAGTTAGCCTGGACTTAAAACCGTACTTAATTCAATTATTAATTCTTGTTCCTTTCAATTGCAATAGGGTTATCTTGAATGAATATCCATAGTCTAAAAATCTTTAACACCTTAGAAGATTGCACTATTTTTGTAAGATTGCAGATTTATCTGGGTTGAACATGAGTTAGTTTATGAGGGATTGGTCCATTTCAGGTATTTAATCTTTTGCATTGTTAATCTTAGGGTTAGAATTAGTCTTATAATTATCTTTGAAACCTTATCTCTTTTTTTATTTCTTTGATTACTTGGGTTATATTCGAAATCTAAAGTATCACCATATGATCTGATAAATCTAAGTCCACTATTTTCTTGTAGTAAGGTCCCTTTGTGATTACCAACATTTTCACATTATCTCTGAGTTGTTTTATTTTCATTGTCAAGACCTAACATTAGAGACCTTGGGGTTATCTCTTTTCCCATAGAGATTTACCTTTCAAGAGAGATAGGATATCATATTTTGTCTGAGTTGTTGCTATGCAGAAAACACCATCAACATGTATTATATGCAAGAACGTAGGAAGGATTTAATGGAGATGCAAGATTAAGGGCATATTCTTTGGATAAGATCAATGCTCCTCTCACAAATGAGGATAGAGCTAGATTAGCTCAATTGTACCAAAAAAAATTCAGGACTAAACAGAGGGTCACTACCCTAATGAACATAGATAAGCATGATATTGAGAGGCTAAGGGATGAGATAGTTGAAAAGGTTTCCAATCTAGAAAAAAAATTAAGAATGCTTCTAGATAGTGGAAATAATTGCATGGTGATGTCTCTATCCCTGAAGTGAATGTACCAAAAGATTCTCAACATGAGCATGTAGTTGAGGAAGAAAATATACAAAATATGTGAACATTGATAATACCCCTTCGATGGAAGATAATATTGTTGGAGAAGAAAAAGATGGTAAAATTCAAAAGGAGGATGTGCAAACATAATATAACACACCTCCTTTGAACACAAAGAAAATAGCAGAGTAGGAAGAACAATTTGTACAAGACAACTTAGAGAACACTAAGGCATAGAATACTGAAGATCTACCTCTTCTAGAAGATAATGCAAAATCAGTTGAAGATGAAAAGAAGAATGGGGATAAGTTAAAGAATACTTACAAAGAATAGAATAATGAAAAATCAGAAGGTCATAAAGGAAAGGCTGAAGATAAAATGGATGAAGAGAGTGTGAAGACAGTTTTTGAGTCCGTCATAACCTTTAGAGACTCCTTGAAGAGTCTATTGGGTATGCCCCTTCAATTTCAACCAGTTGTCTCAATACAATTGCTTCATATTCTAATGTATCAAGAGTAATTTGATATGTACAAAATATCCCCCTTGCATAAACTATAGCTTGGTGATGCATTCCATGCCTCTTCTAGAACAAAGATCTTGCAAACTCACCAAAAGAGTTTTGAATTGATAGATGAGGTTGTAAAGGAGTTGCAAGAAATCTTTACTGGTGCTTGTGTTGACAATTCATTATCTAGTATCCAATAAGTGAGATTGCTCCAAGATTATTTCAAAGAATACTCTATTGGTTTAAAGGAGAAGTTGGAGAAGGAAGTGAACACGAAGGTGAATGAGAAAAGGTTGGTAGATATCTCAAAAAAATGTGCTAATACACATGGTAAACTCCAAAAAAACATTAAGGAGATCCAAAACTATGTTGAAGAAATGAAATCTTTGTTTCATTTTTTTTTTAAAGTGGCCTAGTTCCACTAATAACATTAAGTATGAGATGGACTCCAATAAATCTTGGATTGACAAGGCATATGGTGCATATGACCCTGCACATGATGCAAATGGGACCAAAATATTAGCTATAGAGAATATGCACAGACAGTTCTTCCAACTATAAGAAAAAAAAGAGAATAATGAAGTTTGGGAAACTAAGAGACCTAGTGAATGCCAAGTTCACATCCATATCTAGTTCTCTACCTAATGCGGAGAAGGAAATAAGGTTGAATCTAGTACCCAGTACTAGAGATGAAGGTGAGGAGCTTCTCATGGAATTTGATACATAGAGCCGCATGCTTGGTTTTTCCAAGAAAGATTGGGAAGATGGAAAAAAGGATTGGGAAGCACACCTTGCTAAACTATAGGTGTCATATACTTCTTCCAGTTGATTGCATATATTTACTTTTTTTTTATGCAATTTCAAATTTGAGTGTATATGCAAAAGGTAGTGGATAAGTATAGTAGTGCAAATTTTTTATCAGTCTTGATGGATCATATTGTCAGGGGGAGTGTTAGCGTAAAGGTCTTAACTTAATTATGTTGATTAAGTTACCTTTATTCCCTTCTTAAGATTTCACGTTAGTTTGCATAATGTGACATTTAATAATTATATTAATTATTAAATGTTATCCTATTAGGGCTTCTATTAGGGTTTTATTAGGGTTTGCATGATCTCCTTTTTATAAGGATTGATCCCATTGTATTTTATATCAATTCATTCTCTCATTCTCTCTGATATTTACATTTTCAGTTTTCAGAGAACCCTTGCTTGTTTTGTCTCCATCTCCTCTTTTGTGACAGGTTATTTGCATGCAGGTGATCTTCAGGGTTTGTGGTGTTGTATTTTCTCAACTCCTACATGGTATCAGAGCTCCACACCTGCTGCTTCCTGTTCTTGTTTTGAAGATTTTTGGAGCTTCAAGGGTTTGGGGCTTGTTTTCTTGATCTAGGGCACACCTGCATTTTTGAAGCATTTTCAGCTCAAACGGACATTGCCATTGCGTCCGCAGTGTCCAAAACCCCTAAATCGACTGTTCATTCGTCCATTTTGGACAAAGTTGAAATTTAAGCAAAATTTTTTTAAGGTACGATTGTACGACCGTTGTCTATCGGAAAAATCCCTGGTAAATTTTTTTTTGTTTCGGAAAAATTATTTATGCAAAATTTTTTTTGTAAACCCTTTTGATTTTTAAAAAAATAAAAAAAAAAGGTTAAAAAAAATAAAATTTTAAGCCTTTTTACAGCTTGCCCAAGGCAGATGCTTATGGTACCTACGCAGGTACCGATGCAGGTCCTATTCTCCTCGCATGCACCTATGCAGTCGGTGGTACCTACGTAGTCCCCTCGCGACAGGAACCCGCTTCACATTGGCTGGGGGTGGGCCCACGTGCCTCCCCCACCCAAAATTTTTTAAATATTTTGCATTATTTTTTTTATGATTTTAAAAAAATCAAAATGCTTTTTTTTTATATAAAAAACATTTTTTTTCCAAAATAAGCCCAGTTGTGCATTTACAGTGACGGCCGTTTGGCCGTCAAATTTAACCCAGCACTAGTTTTTCCCTCTTTGGAGCTGATTTATTCCGGAAGCCGTAACTTGGGCATACGATATCATTTTTTGGCAAACAAGATATTGTCAGAAAGCTGGTTTTCTCATCTTTCCAGTGGTGTGGGTCTCATTACATCTTTTTTCCATTGGTGCATTCTATAGCCAGTTGAAGACAAAGGGGCTATTTTCAGTCTCAAACTCATAACTTTTGATCAATTGCTTTGTTTTTCGCAATCTCAGCGGCGTTGGAACCGTATTTCTAAGATCTTCAGTTTCATCCATGCAATTTTTCTAGATTTCACTCCACATATCTTTTATTCAATTATTTGTGTTTTCACACTCTAGTGGATTACCTGGACATATTTTCTCTTGGAAACTTTTTGTTCACATGGGATGCTTTGTTCTTGGCTGTTCTTCATGTATTTCCAGCATTTTGTCCTTTTTGGGCATTTTGAGTATCATTTGTAAGATATCTTTTATGTAAACGCATTAAGATAAAGTGCCACACTATTGTACATGCATCTTTTGGGGATTTTGCACATAAGGTTTTGCCATATTTTGTACTCGCACTGATATTATAAAGTGCCATGAGGGGTTGTGTAGTTTGCCTTTGTTTTTCCATCACATCTTTATCCGGTGAGTATCCCTCCATGACAATATTGAATCCATACCATGGGGGGTTGTGTAGTTTTCCTTTGTTTGCCATCACACCTTTGTCTAGTGAGTGTCCCTCCACGATGACCATGGATCCATATGATTCCAGCCTCATGCATGTGTGCTTTGTTTTGCACACCACTTTTTCAGTTGCAGGTGCTTTCTTGTGCACTTTTAGATGTTGTATCTTTTTCTTCATGCACTACAGGGTGTTGCACACCATTTTAGTTAATTTGTCAGGCTCCCAGTTCACCATTATGGGGGGGTATTATACTGTTCATGCTAATGCTTCCTTGGTTTCGCCTTGGAAGGAATCTTCCATTCTCAATTGATCAGTGTTTCAGACTATTGGTTCTTGTGCCATCTGTATCTTCATTCCAGGTGTTTGCCTTTGTTTTCCATCTGATTTGATTAGTGTCGTATGGGCACTTATGCAGATTATTGTCTTCTTGTTCTTGATCATCCTATCTTTAGCGGAGGTTCTTTAGCACCATAGCAGTCATCTTTCGATAGTTGTTTGCAGCTTCTTCTGCTTCAGTGATGTCTCTTCTTGGCTTTCTTCTTCTCTTTTTTGAGAAGAGCTTTTTCCCATGAGGTTTTCTCTATTTCTCCATTTTACAGAGATTTGGTTGTATTTGGGTACCTGATCTGGCCTAGTTGCCGGGACCCACGTTGCCTTCTTGCATTGTAGTTACCTTTGCTTTTCTGCATTTGTTTGTAGCTGCACTGTTGCTCATCTTAAGGGGGGGTGTTAGCGTAAAGTTCTTAACTTAATTATGTTGATTAAGTTACCTTTATTCCCTTCTTAAGATTTCACGTTAGTTTGCATAATGTGACATTTAATAATTATATTAATTATTAAATGTTATCCTATTAAGGCTTCTATTAGAGTTTTTCCTATTAGGGTTTGCATGATCTCCTTTTTATAAGGATTGATCCCATTGTATTTCATATCAATTCATTCTCTCATTCTCTTTGATATATACATTTTCAGTTTTCAGAGAACCCTTGCTTGTTTTGTCTCCATCTCTTCTTTTGTGACAGGTTATTTGCATGCAGGTGATCTTTAGGGTTTGTGGTGTATTTTCTCAACTCCTACAGGGAGTTGGCTTGATTTTTAAAGAAGTTTGTTACCCTCATACATATATGTATATATCAGTTAGGAGGAGAAAAATAGAAATGATTGTTAATATAAAATCATGTATGTATCAAAGAGAGAAATATGGTTAATTGAGAGATTAAGTATGAATTCTTGTACAATGTTCCCTTCGCCCTTGATGTCAAAATGGGAGGAATAGTTTTGTGCATGTCTTAGAATTTTCAAGTTGTTATATTATTTTAATTTATCATTTTATGCATAAATAATGGGAGAATATTTTTTTCTAAATGACAAGTACCACCACATATGTGTGAGCACCTAGGATTCACTTATATAGTCTTCTTTGCAACCACACCCCTCTACTCTCTATAGAAGTTTAAGGTCATTTATGTGATGTTGGTTTATTCTAGGTTTATACCATGCCCACTATGAGATACTATGATGCAATTTTGGTGGCACTCATGGAGTGATGGATGCAGACACCTCTACTTTTTTTCTTCTAATGAGAGATGATAGTGACACTAGAGGATGTATATATCATTCTTCAGCTACCCATCTAGGGTAGGACCATGAACCACAAGGAGGGAGGACCTCAAATGTGATCCTAGTTGACTAGGATTATTACATTGATTGGCATATGTCATAGGATGGCAAGGTGAAAATTTATTTTTGGTTTCTAATATATGGAGATGTTGAGATTCTTCTCATTTGTTGGATCATGATCATAACTATAACATTGGTCATTACACCAGATGGATGAGGCACACACCTATATGGGGGTATCATACATACTATACAATCAATGGAGGAGTGGGAGATCATGTTGAATTTGGGGAAAAGCATGAGATGGAACAACTCTACTATGATCTCAAGCAATATGTACATCATGAGTAATAGATCCTTATGACATACACCCTTCTCCAAGTTTGGGAAATTGATTATATTTCTTGTACATAATCTATGGGATATCTCATAGAGGCAGCATGGACATATCCTTGAGCTTATTCTTAACCTTTGAAGAGGCTATGATAGTATGAAAATTTATCATACTGACACATCACATGTTATTGATCAGATTTTTTGCATATGATTTGGAGACCTTATAGGAATCTACAACCCTGGATAGGCTTGTCATGGTATATTTCTGGGATACAACATAATCACTTCTTTTTTGGTCGCTATGAGTATATTATTATGTCTTTCTACTATGATCAAGTGACCAAATATTTTGATCGCACTCAAGGGATTCCCATTCCTTGACCAACCTACCTCAAATTCAACTCATAACGACACTAGGCCATGGGTCGTAGTTTACCATCACATACATCCCTTTGGGTGACCCCAATGATGAGGAGGAAGATATACATTTAATATCTAGTTCAAATGATGTATGATCAAGAATTGTACATACTAGGTGGTGGGATATCGCACATCTAGATCTCATATTTCCTATAGATCATCCTATTAGCAATCCTGGACCATGGCCACAGCATCAAAAGGACTATGAGTAGGAGGAAAAGGATGATAATGGATATTTAGGAAGATATGATGGTGAGGAGGAGGAGGATTTGACCACTATGGTTGGAGGAGATCTGGGGGAGAAAGGGGAGGCCAATGATGCCCTTGAGGAGAGACCTAGGTCTCTCCCAAGTGTATCACAAGAACAACTTGCTACACTTCAGAGATCAAGCATCTACAATAATAGAGAGACGAGTGAAGCGGTAGATACTATTCCCCTAGCCTCATGAGGGAGCACAAACATAGCCACAATTATCACATGCATGGATCCCCATTTGTAGGTTGGCAATCCAAGTGATATGATATGATTTTTTATTTTCTCTTTATAGTTTACAAGATAAAACACTCGATTTCAATTTATGCTTTATATGATAATATATGAAATTATTCTATTCTTTTCTTTTAGTAGTTAGTACTCGAGATGGCTCAAATTAATGGGTCGAGTGATTGCTAAGATGATTCTTTATGTGTATCTATGTTAGCTAGTGAAGATTGATTATAGGCCATAGTAGACTGCAAGGTGCAACACATATGTGTTTGAGCCCAAAGCATGATTGAGAGTTGTATATGAGGAGCTTAGGTGTTTAACATAGTGTTGTGATTGATATATATGTGAAAGTGGTATGTCAATTACAAATGTTGCATATGTTAATGTTATCATTATTGAAAAAGGGAAACATGGGATGTCTAGGTACATATAGAATTGGTGGTTCTTGTATGTCTACTACTTTTGTGAAAGTCTAGAAATGTTTGCAATAGTATTTTGAGGTTTGTTGCTCATACGAAAAATATGGACTATATTGAATTGTCATTATTTTGGTACCACCTTCTACCACGGTTCATAATTATTGGTTTCAATTCAGAAGATAAGTAAAGATGCTCAGGATGTATGTTATTTTCAGATTTCATAAGATTTCGTAAGATTTCAGTTTTAGATGAAGCATCTAGAAATGATAGAGTGAATACTATAATACTAGAATAATTGTGATACATGATTGAAGGATTGCACTAGAGAATGGAAGCATGCACCAACTAGAGAATGAATGTGAAGGTAAAATAGGACCAATTAAGATCATAGTAGGAAGTTCATGACATCATCTTACACTTGCAATAACATATTTGATTTGGAACCAAGCCAACTGCATGTTTCGCATCATTTTGAATTAAGGTTTTTTCTTTGGCTGACATGGATAATTATGGATGGTGTTAAAGGGTGCTAGGCCAACATGAAGATGTTTTTAAATTGATGGAAAGGATATATATTTTTTATCATTTCATGAAAATGTGTGGAAATAGAGTGAGTGTAAAGTGTTTGAAATATGTGAGTAAATGTTGTGTGAGCTTAGAAAAGAAGTCAAGTGTGTTGAGTAAAATTTAGATATCATCATAGGATGTCTTCACCTATTAATGTAGAGATGGTTATGTAAAAATAAATCTATATTCCTTTTGTAATGTGAGGTTGAAGCCTCCTAATCTGAGTTGATGCTTAGTGATTGTGTTAAAGCTCGTGGATTGGTGTCTCCTATAGATTGGTGTATGCAAATAAAATTCTAAGGGGATTGATGTCTACTATGGGTTGGTGCCTGTAAATAAAATTCTAGGGGACTCATGTCCAATTTAAGGGTTGTAATTCCTATGGGTTGGTTCCTACAAAATTATTATAAGTTGTAGTAGTTCCAAGAATCCTTTCTCACCACAGATTTTCCCTTCAAGGTTTCCATGTAAATATGGTGTTCTCTTGTTTGGATGTGTTCATTACTTGCATTTCCATTGATTATGTTTACATATTATTATTATTGTGGTGATTTAAAGTATAAATTATTAAATACTAATTCACCCCCTCTCAATATTTGTGTTCCTAACATTAAGGAGAGAGAGTGAGGTCCCATTGATGATTGTGTATAGGAAATCCTATAGGAAAATCTAGATAGAGTGTGAGCCAAGAGAGATCGAATTCAATAATAGTATACAACATCACTTGAGGTTAATGTGGAGCTTAGAGTTGAGCTCAAGGTCATATTATCATGGAGTGGGTCCAAGAGCTACTTAGGATCTATAGTATCTTGTCACCCACCACCACTAGGCCATGAGGATTCTGGTAGCCATAGGCTTGTAGGATGATGATGTGATTTTATATGACACTCCATATCTTGTCAACATGGTGATATGAGGATGTATATAAATATTATGATATATATATGAGAATTTTTATTTTCTATGTATGTTTTTACCTAAGGATTTTGTATTACATGTGATCTAATTTTTAGAACATTTCATTGATTAAATGCTAATTTTAATTAACAAGTATATCAAATTCGATGTACTAATGATTTGATTAAATGATCTCATTAATATTATTTAATAAATTCAATGATGGTCTAGTTGGTACATGTAATGACCAATGTTATCTAGCTAAACAATCTAGTAAAATTGTTTGATTTAAATAACACATTGTTACTAGGTGCACACATGTTAAACTAGATACAAATATGATCCAATTTGAACACTTAAATATTATAATTATTTAACTAATATGACACATAAATTACTGAATAGTATGCCTAACAAGTAATTATCAAATTTTAATAAAATTACTTTAGATCTAAGACACACAAATGTTTATCATGAATGAAGTAATGCAATAGAAAACAGATCTATCTAAACTAATCTACATGGTTTAAATAACAACATGCCATTCAAATATTGAAATAATTTTGTAGATACCTAAAATTGTCCTAGCCTATGAACTAACATTTTAACACTAATATTGGTCATTTCTTAATGATTAAATAATGTTCAATTATTTAAATATTGTCTAAAGTCGTGTATTTCCACTATTAATTAAATGACTTTATATTAATTAATTCATTTCAATTAATCTTATTGATTAAGTTAATAAATCCTATTTATTTAATTATATATTTAAATCTTCCTCCTAATTAATTAAATAAACATTAATTATTTAATTATGTCACTAATATAACTTATTCATCTAAATTAATTAAATAGTTATAATTAATTATGTAATTAAACCACTTTCCCTTCTTCAAATTTGAATAATTAAATCAATTATTCAATTTTCCCAAAATCACTCAACATGGTCAAATAAATAAATATACTTTATTTATTAAATAAATACAACTTGCACGTTCATCTCCAACATAAATTAATTATTAAATTAATTAATGCATCCTCACATATGTTGATTAAATAAATCATGCCCGTTGATTTCTGAATCTATTTCCCAATCCCACCGATTATGCTAATCCCACTAAACACTTAACCTGATTTCTTCAATCCCACTAAACACTCAATTTGATTTCTTCAATACCATGAATCGTTCAATCTAATCCCATTGATTATTCAATTAAAATCCTTAATTGGATCAATCGGAGGAGTTAACTGATCAATATATTTCCTCTCAATGGTTCTCAACCGTTGATCATGATCTTTCATTGTTGAATCTCGATTGTTCATCTAAAATCTAAAAATCTATAAAACAACCAAGTCTTCCTTCTAAAAAAAAATGAATAATCTGGAGAATTTGTGGAGGTCATGTCAAATTGACTATTGTGCACATTCTTGCATTCATGATCACCATTACTACTACTTTTAAAGCTTTTTTAAATGAATTCTTTGTATTGATCCAACAAATATAACATCCCTTATCAGTAAAAACACACTTTGACATGGGATAGTAAAATTGTAGGCTTTTGAATTCATTGGTGTTCTCATTTATGCTAACATTTCTTGTTGAATCCATTGCTTTACAATTTCATTTCATGAGTAGGTTGGGATTTATCTTGATTTGATTTCAATTGATTTATTTTCATTGTTGTATTTATATTGATCCTATTCCCTCTTACACATTATGGCATGCCTAGTTAATCTTTTGAGTGTTTTTTTAAAAAATTGTTGGTTACAGCCAACAAACCCGTCATATTATTTTAATCATAAAAAAAATGGATGCACAAAAAATTTTAAAAATTTTTCTAGGTTTTGTAGATCTCACTCTTAACTTTTGTAGCTTTTATGATTTTTTGATTTCATGAAAAAATTAAAAAAATTATTGCAATTTTAGTCTGATGTGTTTTTTGTGTGTTGCTAACCTTTAAAAATTCATGTGTTTCATTGATCTCTAATAAATTTTACATGTTGAGTTCTAGAAAAAGGTGTTTGGGTTTTGCAAATCTTCATTTTATCTTTCTAGAATAGATGGCAATTTCAAATTTGACAAAAAATATGAGAAAGTTGATGCTACTTGAAATTGCTGCAATAATTGTTCAAGAAGGGTAAACATTGTCAATATTTTTTCTTTTTTCTTTTTTTCAAGTTTTTGCAAGTTTATTTTAGTGGCATAAGGTTTTTCTTGCTACTAATATCTGTGTTTACAACTTGTGGCCATTAGAGGATTATCTTTCACAATTTACATTTGGTGCACTAAAACTGAACAAGACATCTTGAACATTTACATTTGGTGCTATAAAATGAATTCACTGTCCTTTGGTGCAATAAAATTGAACAAGGAAACTTGAACAATTTACATTTGGTGTTTTTAAAATGAATTCACTTTCCTTTGGTGTACTAAAATTGAACAAGACAACTTGACCATTTACATTTGGTGCTTTAAAACTGAATTCACTTTTATTTGGTGCACTAAAACTAAACAAGACAACTTGAACATTTATATTTGGTGCTTTAAAAATGAATTCACTTTCCTTTGGTGCAATAAAAATGAACAATACAACTTGAACATTTAAATTTGGTGATTTTAAAATGAATTCATTTTCTATTGGTGCATTAAAACTCAACAAGACAACTTGAACATTTACATTTGGTGCTCTAAAATGAATTCACTTTCTATTGGTGCACTAAAACTGAACAAGACAACTTGAACATTACATTTGGTGCTCTTAAAATGAATTCACTTTCTTTTGGTGCATTAAAACTGAACAAGACAACTTGAACATTTATATTTGGTGCATTAAAACTTGCTTACAATCTTCACATTTCATTTCGGTGCATAAAATCGAACATTTCATCTTTTTTTATTGCAATGAAAACCAATTAATTTATGGCATTTCTTGTTTGAAAGTCTCAAATATTTGAAATTGGTGCATTTAAAACACGAATTGATATCTCTAGAGAAACTTGTTTTGGGCTTAAAAATCAAATTACAATGAATTTTCTATTGTGTCCACCATGATTGGTAAGCCAAGTGTGTATCCTCTCCCCCCGCATCTTTTGATGATCCTGGGTGACGAGAAACACTTTGGGCTCTTTGCACTTTTTTTGGTCACCCATTTCCAGGATAAAGTAATTCTTATGAGACACATATTGAAATGGAGAACTCATAAGTGACCCTAAAAGCACGTTTACCAAACGGCTATATAAAGCTTGTGAAATCAACAAAAAGTAGCTTATATCTAGGAAATAATAGCATACCATGCCTCATCCTCATACGAATGTAATGGGTTGTGTAGGAATGACTAAATCCTTTAGTGTCTTATGTATGAACTATGCATCACAGTGTTCATGATTTTCATTAAACACCTTATTTTAGAAGCCCATCCTTATTTTATGAAACATCCTTCAAAGTAGTGCATGAGAATAGCATCGTTCCCAAAATTTACTTATCATGTCAAATTTATAGTTGAGGCATAAGGATTAAGGGTTAATCCCCATTGGCTTGGATTATCAAGATGATACATTTCCTTGATATATCCTATTTGTTCCCTCTATAAATTCAATTTAAAATCACTCCTTCAAGGGTGAGGTAATCTTACATAGAAGAGTGTATCTTTATTTCTTAGGATGTATTGACTAATAATCTTTGGGCTATATCATTAAATTTCAAAATTGTCTATTGTATGCATCACTTTCCATCAAATCAGATCACCAAAACATTAGATCAAACACAGTCAATATTTTTAAACTTATCGAACAAACTACCACCACTAAACTAAAAATTACTAAAACAAAGTCGCTACTATGAAATTTTGCCGCTATTGTCTCAAACATTATTGTAATTGACCTAAATCTTGCTTGCTATTGCTCAAATTATCTTGTATCATTTTCACTGGTTTGCGATAATCACTGTCAAATACATAGTCACTTTTGAAAAACTTGGTCACAGTTGCCTTAAAACAGATTTGCTACTAACCTAGAATCCTACCACTATTGCCTTAAACATAACTGCTATCAATCTACTTATAGACTTGTCTTAGAATTGGTCAAAATAATTGATTTTCAAACATTGGTCTTCAAACCTTGGTCTAAAAACTCCATTCAGTTATTAGAGAACATCATTGGACTTGTTAGTCAAAATTTAGCATCACCATCCTTCACTTTGGACTTGCTTTACATAGGGTTGTTCGTCGCTACCATCTTTTGGGCATAACACCAAAATCAACATTTTCACCATAGATTATCAATATCCTTCAACATCACCACATCAATAAACAAAAATCAACCTAGTCTTAGACACATATTGAACCCAAGAAATCAAACCATTATCTAAGGCTAGTATTTTTTAGAGCAACCTTTACTTGCAACCTCATATATAGTTCAAGTAAAATAATCACCATATCCTCTAAAGCATAGAAAAACATCAATTTGAGTCTTGTGAACTATTTTGTTCAAAAATAGTTTCAAATAAAACATCAAACATCATAGCGTCATTAATCAAACAACACCCAAAATCAACTCATCTCCCCATCATAGGGTTGAGTGGAAAAATATTAGAATCTAAAATCAAACTTAATCATCCAACTACACCTAAAACATGTTAATATCAATCTATTACCCAAATCCAGTTCCACTCTATGAACCCATGGGATCATCATATACTATAAATGTCAATGATATATCAACTATGGATTCCCCTAATCAAGGTTTGAGTGCATATTGTCACATGGCAGATTTTAATCAAAATCCTCATCAATATCAAAATCACTCTTATCAAGGGTTTCAAAATCACTCTTATAATGGAAAAAATATACATCAAATTTCCCTAAATTTACTAGAGAAAATATTTGACACACTTGAACAAAATCAAAACATGACATATCATCAACAACATGTTCAGCATCACGACATTGCATATCAACAACTACAACATCAAAACACAACATAACATCAACAACATGTTCAACGCTGCAATAATGAATATCAAATTAAACAAGCATCATTATAAAAACACCTCAATACATCAACAACACTACCAACATCATTAAAACATTGATTCATATCAGCAGCAAAATATATTTCCAAAATATCAAGTGAATCACCAACATCAATTGGCATAAAATTAAATCTCACAACAGCAAAATCAGATCACCCAACATCAAAATCAAATCCAACAACAATATCAACCCCCAAATCAACAATATCCTCATCAAAATCATCAACTACAACATCATAAAAATCATCAATCTCAAAACCAACAAGAAATTCCATCTCAAATATAAAAATCATCCCCACCACAACAAGCCTCGCAATCCAACCACACTAATAAACATAAATACACTCCTTTAGGGGAGCCAATTGAAGTGATTTTAAACACATTAGTCAATGATAAACTTATCACACTTCCAAAACCATTATGAAATGGTGAACCTATCATCAAATTCCCATGGTACAATGACTAGGCCTATTGTAAATACCATGGAGTAAAAGGTCATGATGCATCGAAATGTGTTACACTCAAAAATCTCATCTAAGACCTTATTGATCAAAGAGAAATAGATATTGAAGACAACATTGAAGGTTTGAACACTAATTATAACATTAACAATATCTCTACCTCAAATGTTGAAGACAATTATCAAGCATTATCTACCAATAAAAACATTGACAATATCTCAACCTCAAATGTTGAAAAAAATGCTCAAGATCTATCTACCATTAATCATGGTACATTGAAGATGTCTCTATAATGATGGAAATAGAGTGCTCCACCTTTTAGGAGATGAAGCATAATGAGGGGTTCCTATTTTTCTATTATTGCATTCAAGGAAACTCTAGAGATATCAATCTGAAGATAGAAAGGAGGAAATATATCTGCTAAAGGGTGTCCTAGGGTATGATTAGAGACTAAAATAGGTTCACCACCAAGCTAGGGCTTGGAATACAAATGACATGCAATATCTAATTGTGAAACTTAATGATATTCAAAACTACAGTAAATGACTTAGAAATGAATGCAAAATAGAATATAAAGTTGAGAAACTAGAGAGGTGCACCTAGAAATCTATAGCAACTTGAATGAAGTCTTGAAATGCTAGAAATACTAAATTTAATGTAGACTAGGACTCATATGCCATGTCGGGCAATTTAGTCCCAAATTAGGGTTTCTAGGCAGGAACAAAATTCTAGGAAAGTCTGGAACTCCTAAAAAGTGAGAATTTGACTAAACTGAGACTCATACACCAAAATTCGCTTATTAGACCTATCTCAATTTTTTGAAGGATCAAGGTTTGAATCTACTCTTCAATCTCTACTTTGTCTTCTCAACTTGGTTTGTAGATCTGAACTGCTGAATTTTGCTTTGTAGGTGTTCTCCAATGATCTTCTAAACAAGGTGACTACTTGAATGACTTTGCAACTTTAACAACCTCTTTCAAATCTTTCTCCTTAGAAGGTCTTCAACCAATACTTTCAAATCACACACTAAAGAGAGGGAAAATGTTTCTTTTGAGTGGAAAGGGGTTTTCCTTGGTCAAACCCTATTTTGGTAATAAAACCTTGTAATGAAATCAAATGTAAAGGAGGAATGATGAATGAAAAAATGATATGTTGCAACTCACCAAATCCTAAGAATAAAATGTTGCAAACATGTATAATATGGCTCCAATGGAAGTAGATCTTGAATCTTGCTTGAATGTTGTAGATCCTGAATTGAATGATTGCTTGAAACAAGAAACCCTACATCATAAATGTTATCTCAAAAAAAAAACATGATGCTTGATACTTGAATTATGCTCCAAAACACTTGATAATCATCTCTTCCATACTCTTGAATACTCTCGTGAACTCAAATTTTATATATTGCATGAATACTCAAATTGTTAGGTCACTTGATTACTTGTTAGGTGAAAATGAGTGAAATAACCTTATCTTTATACTTGTTTATGCCAAATTTCTCAAAATTACAACACTACAAACCAACATCAAATCTAGGAGGATAAAATCCCATCAATAATTTGAATTAAATTTAATTTTAAGCCACATGGGACTCATATGCCAGAAGTGGCATATGAGTCCCATTAGGCTAGGCTATGGGACATACTTTTCAATAAATGCTTAGATTGATGTGAAATCAGGATCGAGGCCCAAAAACTTAGGTGGGACCCATACACCCAAGGTGATGTATGAGTCTGATTTCACTAAATCTAGGCCATACAATCCAAAATCACATGAATCATGATTGGATTCTAGTTTGTATCAGTATTATCCTCAAAAAGAGGCATTAATTAAGGCTTGTGGATGCAAAATAAGGCCAAATAAGGCATAAATAATCCCCATTAATAATGAAAACCCTATATTAGTGTGAAAGTGTGGTACAACACTTTACAACACCTTAAATAAGGTACAATTAGGTTCACTTAGTTCACAAGGACCCAAGACCTAATGTGAATGTGTTATACATTACAACACTAAATCAAGGAAACATATTAATGAGTACATTTTTTCGTCATTACATATAGCCCCCACTTTAGTGACAGGAGGAACTTGATTCAAATTCACACTAAAGTAGGAAAACTCATATCAAGAGGGTCCAAGTGCACTAATTCTAGTTAGATGGGATGACAAAGATCAAGAGGGATGATCAAGATCCCATAGCGAACCAACATAAGCACAAAGGAACACACATGAAAATGGTATAAGGAGCAACAACTAGGCACAAAAATACACTTCCAAAGAAAAAAGGAGAAGAAAAACAAAAGGGGTGGATCCAGCTTTGACTATTTGTCCATCGCAATGTGGATCAGTTCTAGGTTGTTTGTCCAAAAAAATACACACTCACTCTAAGGCAATGAAACTTCAGGATATCTGGTGCAAGAGCACCCAATAGGTTACCATAGGAGGTTTGTCTAAAAGGTCATGTTTGGGCAATAGGATTAGGCCAGCTTTTTCATTCTATTCTTGTTCATTTTATGTTTGTGCCTTGGTGGCATTTGGGATTAGGTGTTGAGTTGATAAAGGTCATGTTGACCATTGAATAGGTTTGAGGTTTTTGCTACAAGTAGGGCTTAAGACCTTTTAGAACCTTTTTAGGTGTTCCTTTTCTAAATGTTCGAAAATAAAGCTTAATGGAAGCTACAAGCAGCCAAGGAGAGGTTAAGACTGAGCTTAACTATTTTTTAGACCCTATTTAAGGGTGACCTTGACATGGAATTGAGGTTGGAAGCATTTGGATTATTTGAAATTTTGAAATTCAAGTGAGAATAGTTGAGATAATGTGAGAGTTTCTGATTTTTGCTTAAAAGTAGAGCTTTAATGGATTAAATGTGATACTATAGATCATGTAGGATGTAGAGGAGTTTTTCTTCAAGCTTTGTGTGGTATTAGGTTGTTAGTTTTTTCAATTTTCAAGCACTGTTTGTAGATAGTTGGTTTCCTATCAATTGTTGATCTGACAGACAGTTTGTGGAGAATGGAGGTTTAGATCACATTCCCACTATAGATATTGTACGGCCCTTTGGGAATTGTGACTAGACTCCATGACTGTATATATGGTAGAATTAGGAGTCCTTGGTAGCAATGGAAACACCATGGAATTCTTCTTCTAGGCGAGCCAAGAAGTGTCCGGCTAGGGAAGACAAGAAGTGCAGAGCACTTGATTTGCAAGGGTGTCCATTTCCTATCAAATGACAGTGTGGAGAGGGTAGGTATGAGCCTTGCCACAACATAGAATGGTGGAGGAAGCTCCATCAATCCATATGTTGTAAGGAACCTCTAACAATTGTAGGGAGGTCAGGAAAACTTAAACAAGAGGCCTAATTTGCCAAATTGAAGGTTAAGCTTATGTACGGACAGTTGAGGGTTAAGACCCCTAAAATCTTAGGGTGGTGGGCATATGGACCAAGAACCCCAAGGAAATATTGAGAGTTCTTTGGGAAACTTTGGAGAACTAACCTGATTTCCCGGAGAAGGAGGCCTAATTGGGGCTCATAGGGCTAGTAGCCTTAAAACCCTAAATGAGGGTTTTGGTGGAAGCGATCAGAAAATGGAGTTGGATGGACCCTCAAGAATAATAGAGGGATGGATTGAAACTAATAGAAACACCTCCACACCCCTACAAAGCTAAGTTCTATATATGGAGAATGTTAGCCTTTAGGGTGGATTAAGGGCTAAGGGAAGAATTGCAAAACTTGCACCAAGGTTGACTTGGTAGGTAGAGTTGGGATGGTAGTTGGGTTGGCAAGGAGAACCAGGGGATCCTAAGCAAGAGAAAGGTCCTAAAGGTTAAGGTGGTGGATTGAGACACCATAGGGGTCTTCCAAGTAAGACCTAGAGTATGAATCAGTGATTGATTCCTCCAACCTCCCTATCAAATTGGTATCAGAGCAACAAAATATTTGGTATTGATTGTTGTATGTCAGAGCTTGAGTCTAGTAGTTCTACAACCATGGTAAAAAATATAGAGTTGGCCAAGAAGGTCAAAGATCAAGAGGAAGACAATAGGAGATTGAGGGAAAGAATAGCTCAACTTGAGCAAGCAATGAATAATGTGCAAACCAAGACCGATGAGGTTAGTGATAGATTAGAAGGCATTAAAAGCCATGAGTGGGAATCACTTGAAGGCATACCGTTGTTTAGTGGAAAATTGGAAGCTGATCTAGTTATGGATTGGATAGAGGGAATGGAAAACCATTTTAAGTGTGATGGAGTCACTGAAGCACAAAAGGTGAAGGTGGAAAAGTCAAGATTAAGAGGTTCTGCCTTGACATGGTGGAAGTTCATTTAAATAGAGAGGGAAAAGGAAGGCAAGAAGCCTATCTCAACTTGGAAGGGAATGGTTGCCAAAGTGAGAGAAGCATACATGCCAGATAATTATGAGATTCAGTTGCATAAGAAGAGATAGAGCTTGAGACAAAGATACCAAGATGTGAATACTTACAGTGAGGAGTTTCAAAAACTTTGTATGAGGTCTAATGTTTTAGAGGATGAAAGTCTTAAGGTGGCTAGGTACCTTAACAGCTTGAAGTGGAACATTCAAGAGGAGATGACTCTTCTAAGTCCCAAGACAGTACACCAATGTTACAATTGGCTATAAATATTGAAGAGAGGAGCAAGAGGAAACAAGACCAGGCTTCTAAGAGTAGAGGTAAAGGCAGAGATCAAAGAGGACATAGAGGTGGATATCAAGGTAGAGGGACTGAACAAAGGAATCAAGGAGAGTCCAAACTCATAGAGCAAGGAAGTGAAACAAAACCTAGAGGAGGCTATGGAAGAGGTAGAGGACCTCAAGGAGGAGAAAATAGAGGAAGAGGAGCAGGCATAAGCAACTCATACTTTTCTAGTATGAAATTTTATAACTGTGGTCAAGTAGGACATCCAGCTTATAGGTGCCTAGAGAAAGCATCTTCATCAAATACAGAAAATAGAGTGACATATGCTCAAGAGGACACCATGAGTATTAAATTACCAAAGGTTAGTGACATTGAATCAGAAATGGGGGAGAACCTGATGTTTAGAAGAGTCCTAATCAGACAACCAATCAAAGAGGAGCCAAAGAAAAGGAGAGCCTTATTCAGGGTAAGTTGCAAAATACTTGGAAAGGTGTGCAATTTTATAGTGGATTCAGGGTCTACTGATAACATAATCTCAGAAGAGGCAATGAGGAAGTTGAAGTTGGAGAAAGTACCCCACACCAACCCTTACAAGGTGACATGGTTGAACAAAGGGTAGAGTGTTCTTGTCAATGAGTAGAAAATGGTGGAGTTCTCCATTGGAGGGTACAAAGATAAGTTGATTTGTGATGTGTTTCCCATGGATGCATGCCATCTTCTATTGAGCAGACCATGGCAGTATGACAGATGATCCATCTATGATGGTAAGGAGAACACTATTTCTTTCAAGAAGGATGGAAAGAAATTCAAACTGTAGTCACTGTTAGATGAGGAAGAAGGACATTCAAAGACCCCTAGTTTCTTGTTAAGTAGTGGCAAGGAGTTCATCAATACTATACACAAAGGAGGTGAAGGATATGTGGTCATGGTGCAACCCAAGGAAGAAGACAAGGCCAAGAACACAGTCATACCGGAAGCAGTCCAAAAGTTGTTAGAATAGTTCAAGGACATAGTTAGTGATGGAACACCAGCAACCTTACCTCCAAACAGAGCCATCAGTCATTAGATTGACTTCATACCAAGAGCTTCATTTCCAAACAAATCAGCTTACAAGCTTACACCAGATCAGAACCTAGAAGTAGCTAGGCAAGTGCAGGAGTTGTTAGATCAAGGATTAATTAGGAAGAGCATCAGTTCGTGTGCAGTACCAGTGGTCTTAGCAACCAAGAAAGGTGATAAGTGGAGACTATGCACTGATTCTAGATCTATAAACAGAATCACAATTAGGTATAGGTTCCCTATTCCTAGAATTGAGGACTTGATGGATTGTCTTGGAGGAGCTCAGTACTTCACCAAGTTGCATCTCAAAAGTGGATACCATCATATCAGAATTAAAGATGGGGATGAGTGGAAGACAACCTTTAAGACAAATGATGGGTTGTATGAGTGGAGAGTTATGCCATTTGGCCTCTTTAATGCCCCTAGCACATTCACGAGGCTCATGAATGAAGTACTCAAAGACTTTACAGGGATATTTGTGGTGGTATATCTAGATGATATACTCATCTTTAGCAAGACAACAAAAGAACATCTAAAACATGTGGAGTTGGTTCTTAGAAGATAACAGGAAGAGAGGTTAGCCATCAACCTAGAGAAGTGTGAGTTCTTCAAACAAGATCTTGTGTATTTGGGGTTTGTCGTATCCCAAGGATCATTGAAGATGGACCCAAGCAAGGTAGAAGCTATCCTAAATTGGCCTACACCAACCACTGGGATAGAGGTAAGAAGTTTTCATGGATTAGATCAGTTTTATATGAAATTTATAAGGAAATTTAGTGGCATATGTGCACCAATACTTGATACTATCAAAGGTGGCCTAAAGACTAAGTTCAAGTGGACACTAGAAGCTGGGAAGGGTTTTGAGAAACTAAAACAAGAAGTGGCAACTCAACCTATCCTTTTGTTATAGTTTTGATAAGTTATTCACTATGGAATGTGATGCCAGTAGAATTGCAGTAGGAGGATTTCTAAGCCAAGAAGGCAAGCCTATAGCTTTCTTTAGTGAAAAGCTCAATGAAGCTAAGAAGAAGTATTCTACCTATGACCTAGAACTATATTCTCTAGTATAGTCACTTAGGAAGTAGAGGCACTATCTCCTACCTAAAGAGTTTTTTGTGTTTACTGATAATCAGGCACTTAGCTACATCAACACTCAAGAGAAATTGAGCAATAGACATTTGAAATGGATGGAATACATCCAAGCCTTCTCTTTTACCATCAAGCACAAGAAGGGACAGTTGAACAAGGTGGCAGATGCACTAAGTAGGAGATTGTTGACAATGCAAGAGATACAAATAAAGAGCATTGGAATAGAGAGTTTCAAGGATCTCTATGGGGAAGATGAAGACTTCTCGGAGGCTTATAAGGTATGTTCTGACTTTGAGAATCACTTTCATAGTCAATACTCAGAGTATACATTGCAGAGTGGATTATTGTTCAAGGGGAATCAGTTGTGTGTTCCAAAAGGATCAATGAGGGAGAATCTCATCTAGGAGAAGCATAATGGTAGTCTTAGTGGTCATTTTGGTATCAACAAGACAATGGAACTAGTGTAGAGGTTCTACTATTGGCCCAAGTTGTCAAGGGATGTCAGAAGGTATGTGGAGCAATGTGTAGTGTGTATGAAAGCCAAAGGGGGAGCTAGCAATGCAAGTTTGTATCAACCTCTACCATTCCCAACAGACCATGGGAGTGTATTAGCATGGATTTTGTGGTAGGACTCCCTAAGACTAAAACAAGATTTGATAGTGTCTATGTGGTGGTAGATAGGTTCAGTAAGATGATTCACTTTGTTCCTTGCAAAACAACCCATGATGCTAGCTACATTGCTCATCTTTTCTTCAAAGAGATTGTGAGGATCCATGGATTTCCATTGAGCATTGTCTCAGACAGGGATGTGAAGTTCATGAGTCATTTTTGGAAGACATTATGGAGCAGATTGGGTACTAATTTGTCTTTTGGATCAACCTACCATCCTCAAACTGATGGAAAAACTAAGGTGATTAATAGGGTGTTAGGTAACCTTCTAAGATTTCTAACCAAGGAGAATGGATAGACATGGGACATGGTCATATCATAAGTTGAATATGCTTACAATGACTGTGAACTAGACCACAGGTAGAAGTCCTTTTGAAATAGTGTATGGAATGCACCCAAGAGGTGTGTGTGAACTTAGTGATTTAGGAGCTATGGAGCATAGGAATGACCATGCTGAAGATTTCTCTCAGACCATGAAGGAGATCCAAGAGCAAGTGAAAAAGACAATTACAAAGGCTACTCACAAGCTAAAAGCTAAGGTGGATATGTCTAGGAAGGATCTAAAATTTGTAGTAGGGGACTATGTCATGGTCCATCTCAACAAATCTAGGTTATAGAAGGGAACATCAACCAAGTTGCAGATGAAGAGAGTGAGACCATGTAAGGTGTTAGCTAAATATGGAAAGAATGCTTACAAGGTGGAGCTATCTATAGATTTGGGCATCTCACTAGTGTTTAATGTGGCTGATTTGATTAGGTATAAAGGATCAGTCACCGATGTGGATCAAACCAGTATGGAGGTCTTGAAGGATGTAAGTAACATAACCCTACCTCCTAAAGGCAAGCTGCAAGCAAAGAGGATCTTGGAGTCAAGGGTGAAGAAGTCTACCCAACATAAGGCATACATGGAACATCTCATCAAATGGAAGGACAAACCAGAATTTGAGGCTACATGGGTGGATGAAGCTCAGTTCAAGAAGTAGGGTATTGAGTTATCTCTGCTCTCTCCCCACAATTCCTTAGTGTTGGTGCAGAGGGGGAGAATGGTGCAGGAGCACCCAATAGGTTACCATAGGAAGGTTGTCTAGAAGGTCATGTTTGGGCAATAGGATTAGGCCAAATTTTTCATTCTATTCTTGTTCATTTTATGTTTGTGCCTTGGTGGCATTTGGGATCAGGTGTTGAGTTGACAAAGGTCATGTTGACCATTGAATAGGTTTGAGGTTTTGGCTACAAGTAGGGCTTAAGACCTTTTAGACCCTTTTTAGGTGTTCCTTTTCTAAATGTTTGGAAATAAAGCTTAATGGAAGCTACAAGCAGCCAAGGAGAGGTTAAGATCGAGCTTAAATATTTTTGAGACCCTATTTAAGGGTGACCTCGACATGGAATTGAGGTTGGAAGCATTTGGATTATTTGAAAATTTGAAATTCAAGTGAGAACAGAAGTGATAATGTGAGAGTTTCTGATTTTTGCTTAGAAGTAGAGCTTTAATGGATTGAATGTGATACTGTATATAGTGTAGGATGTAGAGGAGTTTTCCTTCAAGCTTTGTGTGGCATTAGGTTGTTAGTTTGTTCAATTTTCAAGCACTGTTTGTAGATAGTTGGTTTCCTTTCAATTGTTGATCTGACAGACAGTTTGTGGAGAATGGAGGTTTAGATCATATTCCCACTGTACATATTGTATGGCCCTTTAGGAATTGTGACTAGACTCCATGACTATATATATGGTAGAATTAGGAGTCTTCTTCTAGGCGAGCCAGGAAGTGTTCGGCTAGGGAAGACAAGAAGTACAGAGCACTTGATTTGCAGGGGTGTCCATTTCATGTCAAATCACAGTGTGGAGAGGGTAGGTATGAGCCTTGAAAAAGCATATAATGGTGGAGGAAGCTCCATTAATCCATCTTTTGTAAGGAACCTCTAACAGTTGTAGGGAGGTCAGGAAAACTTAAACAAGAGGCCTAATTTGCCAAATTGAAGGTTAAGCCTGTGTACAAAAAGTTGAGGGTTAAGACCCCTAAAATCTTAGGGTGGTGGGAATATGGACCAGGAACCCCAAGGAAATATTTATAGTTATTTGGGAAACTTTGGAGAACTAACCTGATTTCCCGGAGAAGGAGGCCTAATTGGGGCTCATAGGGCTAGTAGCCTTAAAACCCTAAATGAGGGTTTTGGTGGAAGCGATCAAAAAATGGAGTTGGATGGACCCTCAAGAATCATAGAGGGATGGATTGAAACTAATAGAAACACCTGCACACCCCTTCAAACCTAAGTTCTATATATGGAGAATGTTATCCTTTAGGGTGGATTAAGGGCTAAGGGAAGAATTGCAAAACTTGCACCAAGGTTGACTTGGTAGGTAGAGTTGGGATGGTAGCTGGCTTCGCAAGGAGAACCAGGGGATCCTAAGCAAGAGAAAGGTCCTAAAGGTTAAGGTGGTGGAGTGATACACCATGGGGGTCTTCCAGGTAAGACCTAGAGCAGGAATCAATGATTGATTCCTCCAACCTCCCTATCAATATCTGATGGGTGGGTATCCAAAGAATTGAGACACATACACACATGGCCCATATGCTCTCACACACACAAGAAAGTGGCTATGGGAAAGTAATGCCTAAGTTTTTCTTCCCATTCAACCAGATCAAAGCTATACCTCTTGATAAATTTGATAAGGCGCCACACAACAATGAACTTTGAGATTTATGAGGCAAGAAAATCTTTGTATGCTTGAAACTCGTGAACAAACAAGATGGCTCCACAAGCATGCAAAGTGTATTATTCAAGGTGGCCATATAACAAAAATTAGAAATGCAATGTAGTGAATGTTCAAAGGAGTTTTTCTTAGTTAATCTATGGTCTTAACTTAGGGAACATTGTGCCTAATGTCTCCAAGAGAGGACCAGTCGAATAATAGAATATTCACAACTTAGGGGATGAAATGTGTCACATCAAGCCACTAAGAGGAATATAATATGCTAAGAGAGATAACACTCTTGAGAGACATCACACCCAATGTCATCCACAAAGTGAAAGACACATTACATGAAATAAGAAGACTACACACTATAACATGAAATGCAAAAGAATAATGCCAATGTATTCCCCCACTTTAAATAAATTGCTAAAATCCATGTTGTAATAAATTAATTTAAAGTACAACAAATGATAAATGGTAATAATAAAGAGGACATGAGAGCTAACTTGGAAATCCCTATACCAATTCATATGTTTCCAAATAATCTACATCATGAAAGGAAAAGAGGGGTTTCCCCCAAAATAAAACTCCAAAAACATGAGGGATCCATGGATTTGGGGTTAGTATGTTCTTACTACAATATTTTTATAGAGCTAGGAAATATCATCATTCCCCAAATACTCATAGAACTAGAAGAATTCCACAAAGAGAGCAAAAATAAAGAAAATCCTTTTGGGTCAACATGGAAGAGACATTAATGTCCCAACGCCTTGCATCATCCCCAAAAGGAAAAAACAAGACAAATGAAAAAATAAAGGAAAAGATAGAATATTTACAACATAAAGAATAATGTAGGTACAAATAGAGGAATGACACAAAGAGAGAAGTAATCTATAGTTGTAATGAAAAAGTATGACCTTGAGAAAAAGGAGGAGAAATTTTACCAATAAGGTCCAAGCCCCATAAAAAAAATAGCCAAATAGATACTTGGGCACAAAGTTGGTAAGGAAGACCATGAATCAAATTGTTATTTTGTTGACATTTAAGCCATTTTAAATGAAGAAAAAATAATATTAATCCATATTTTACCAATAATAACCAATACGAAGTAACTTCTTAAGCAATGATCAACCACCAAAGTGCCCTCCACAAGCACCTAAATGGGCTTCTTCAAGAGAAATGAGAATCTCTAACTTGTTAAGGAAATGGAAAATGAGGCTATTATATTCCCTTGGATATAACACATTAGCTAAAATTATGTATCGTGTTGTGAGTTTTCAAATACGAGCTCAAGTTTTTTTTTATGGTAGGATTAAAAAAACTACCATCATACAAATATTGAAATATATGGGAGTACCATTCCTTTGAATTATTTAGAGAAAAAAATATCTCATCTTTAATATTTTTTGATATTGATGGCAATGTGAGATTATGAATACTAAATTTGAAATATGAATCATCAAGAGATATAAGGGAGGCAGTTCTCATCATTGCTTTTGCATGTTGATTATCTTTATGCAAAATATTGTAAATATAGTATACAAGAAGAAACACTTAAATATTTCTAATGTTAGGTTATAGTATTGAGATAGTTTATCTTTTTTTACTTGATAAGATCCATTAATTTATTTTATGATTAATTGGGAATCTTTGAAGGTACAAAGATGTTGAATATTAAGGGATAGTGTTGCATGTAAACCAATTAAAAGAGCTTTGTATTTTGTGATATTATTAATACATAAGTAATTGGATTAATTGAAGGAGGTAATAGTATAACACCAAAACCAGAGCCAATTTGAGACTTAGAACCATCAAAATAGAAATTTCATGTTTTGTTTTCTTCTAAGGACAAGACACACTCATCAAGAAATTATTCTTGATTTGGTAAAGCTAATGGTGAGGGAGCCTCAGATACATGGTTGGTCAATACTTGAACCTTAATTTCCTTTTTGGAGAGAAATTTTAGATCGAATTCCATTAACAATATTAGCCATTTAGCTAAGCATCCCAAAATATCAGTTTTAGAGAAAAGGTGTTTTAATGGATCAAATTTTATAATATATCATGTTTTGTAATCAATCACTACAGCTAAACATTGTTATTTTATTTTCATATATCACGTTTTTATAATCAATCAATTTTTGACTAATGTAGTAGATAGGATGTTCTTTACCATTCTCATCATATTGCAATAATAATGCAACAAGAGCGTCAGATGTTTAGCATAAATGTAAAGAATAAAAGAACATCTTGAGGTAGTTGGTTATAAAATAGGAGGGTTATCCAAATGTTGTTTTTAATTCTCAAAGGCTTTTTGATATTCTTCATTCCATTTAAAATGAGAATATTTCTTAAGCAACTGAGTGAAGGGTAAAGTTTGATATGCCAAGGATGCAAAAAAATGATGGATAGCTTGAATCTTTCCTTGTAAGCTATGAAGTTGAGAAATGTTTGTAGGAGTTTCAATTTTAGTATAGAATCAATTTTATTCATTTTCACCTCAATATCTTGATGTGGCACAATAAGGCCTAATATTTTTCCACTTATTTGCATCGAAGACTCATTTTATAGATTCAATTCCATGTTATACTTATGAATTCACTCAAAAAATTGTCAAAGGATTTTGACATGGTCTTGATGTGATATAGATTTGGCCAAGATATCATCGACATAATCCTCTAATATGGTATAAATAAAATAATGAAATATTAATTTGATAGCCCTTTTGAAATGTTACTTCAACATTTTTTAATCCAAATGGCATGATAACCCAACAAAATGTTCCCCAAGGTATAATAAAATATGGTTTTGTATTGGTCTTGAGGATTGATGAATATTTGATTATATCCAAAGAATTCATGCATGAATGAAGTTAAAGAATTCCTAGCGACAGAATCAACAATAATATCTATGTTAGGAAAAGGAAAATTTTCTTTCAAAGATAATTTATTAAGGTCATGAAAATTTGTACACGTTCAAATATGATTATTAGGTTTAACACTAGCCAAGATGTTTGATATCCAAGGTGAATATTCAATATGGAAAATGAAACCATCTTGTAGAATATTTTCAATCTAAACCTTAACCAAGAAAGCCACTTTGGATTCATTTTACAAATATTTTGTCTCATATGTTTAGCATGTAACATAATGTTATGTGTGACTACCTTAGGATCTATGCCAAGCATATCATAATAAGTCCAAGAAAATAATTCAAGAAACTCATGTAAAAGTGTATAATTTTCATGTTTTTCATTAGGGTCGAGGAATTTTCTAATTAAGATAACCTTTTCCAAGTTCTAGATGAATCCATCGAGACATCAATAGTATCTCCTACAAGTAGTATACTACGGTCTGACACATTAGGGAAATTTTTAGGTATTCCTTGATAATATATTGTATCATCAGATATACAAGTGTCTTTCCCAAAGTATTCTACGACATTTAAACAATAATGAAATCCATGATCATGATGATAAGTAGGTAAGTTGTCATATATTCCCAAAATTTCCACTAAGGATTCATTAGTTAGAAATATGTCTAATGAAATATCTTTGGTTTTACTTATCAATTTAGAGTGAACTAAATTAAGCAATATCTTAGGATGATCTTGTGTTATCATGTTCACATTAATTGAAGGTCTACAACAAGCTTTAGTGGGTTTTGAAGGACACCAACCAAGACCTTTTATTGTCTCTTGTGTGTTCAATTCTAGAGGGACCTTTATACCTTGTTCCTGTATACCACCACCATTTCCTTTATACCCAAAGTGAGACAATATTTTAAATCCTCTTTTTTAATTAGATTTTGTTTCTTTTGAGGAAGGTGGTTTTATAATTGTAATCATCAAAAGTGGATGTATATAACTAATATCTTTTTTACCACTGGATGTTGTAAAATTAGATGTTTGAGGAGAGTCTGTTGAAGATTGTGTAGATGTCATTGTGGCTTCCTTTGATTCTTTGAGAATTGATGGTGATATTTATACTCTCCCATGAAAGTAGGTGTAAAATATAATGAGCTGCAATCATCACCAAAGAGTTTACTCTTGGGTGAGTCACAATCATCAAATTATCCTTATCATTGAAAGACATAGGTTCAAATTTTGAGACTCCAGAAATGTTTGATATGCATCCCATAAATATGAGACTCCATTTGATCACCATATAAATTCTTGATTTAGAATGTTCCTTGGTTGTATTTATCTGCAATCTCATATGGCCCAATCCACAAAGTATCAAACTTATCATACTTTCTTCTATCCTCTAACCTAGCATTCCATAAGAGGAAAAAATATATAGGATAAAAAAACTTTGAGTTTCCCTTTTATCAAATAGATGCTTCATTTGTTATTATTGTGCTAGAATTGCATTACGTGCAACTATTATACTTTCATCTAACTCTATTAGCTCATGAACCCTATAGAATACTGCATCATTTTATTCTCCTTTGATTTCTTGTAGAACATTTTATAGTAACAACTCTAAGATAATATTTATTCTAACTTTTTCTCCATAAACCAAATCAAAGAGACTTATACCAATGTCCTTATATATTCCAATTTTTCTACCTACACCAGAATATTTAGCCTATCATCTCATCTCTTCTTGTCTTATTACAACATTCTTTTGATTAACTTTATGATACTTGTGTTTCTTATTTTGGAATAGCAATTATATTGGGGATGATACAAGCAATGATAAGGTTAAATTGATCTCATACTTGGAACATAAGTATGATAATTCATGAAATGTGAAACACAACATTATTAATTACTATCATTGTCAACACACCAAATCTTGTAATCACATTACTTAGTTTGTAATCAAATACAATCCAAATAGGTACAAGAACATACTAGAGACTACTAGGTAATAAAATTATTGCAAAAATGGGTAAGTGCACCAATCTGTGACACAATTTAGGTGCCAAATTGAAAAAATGGTTCAAAAAAAACCTGAAATAAGCCATTTAGTGCATGCCAAATGTCTTATTTGACATAAAAGCCAAAAAATGGGTTTCAAACCCTCATTTTGTCTTCAACCCATGGCTTGAGGAAGAGGATTTTAGGTCCGCAACTTGTGCTCACCAAATCTCTTCCATTGTTTGCATCCTTATCTTTCCATTTTCCACGAGGATGTTGCCAACACGTCGGAGAAGTCAAAGATTGCAAAGAGGTATGCATTTTTATTCTATTTATTTTGAATTTTATTTAGAATGCAAATTTAAATAGGTTTTTATAATAAAACTTTGTTCTAATTCTCAATGAATGAATCTCCACCTCAAAACATTGAGAATTCAAAATCACCCCCTCACGAAGACCCTCCTATACAAGAACAACCTAAAACCCCTCTATCAATACATAGGCATCCTCAAGGAACACAAGAAAATATTCAAAATCAAATTGAAAACAATAAAAGAGACATTCAACAATTAATTGCAAGATTAACCGAGCATGATGAAACCCACCCTTATAGGAGAGGGATTGTTGAATCATTGAAGTCCATTGTAACTCATGTAGGAGAAATGAGTGAGAAAATGAATTTTTGGTCAAATAAGAGGCACGAGATGAGACAGTTTTATCCTAGTGGTTTGTCATATGCAGATGTCAAAAAACTAAAAATAATAAAAGCCAACTTATGTGCCCTATTTATAGACCCAAAAACCAATGAACCTTTGTCTCATGCATGTAGGAGGTTCCCCATCCATTGGTGCCACCATCAGTTAATTACAAACAAATTTTGGGAGCGGTGGTGGATGGTATTTGACCAACCTCCATGCAATAACCCTGAGGTGACAACACTTTTTGAGGAAACTCTATTGTGAGTTTGTCCTCAATAAAATTCCAAACTATTTTGACATCTTAGACTTTCAGGGTAGAGGTGGGGGCTCCACACATGATAGACCTGTTGCATGATGTAATCCACATTTGGCACCGAGAGCCTTGGGCAGACCCATGGTGGAGCATGTTTATGTTCCTTCCATTGTTAAGGACACTATAGAGTTGGACACAATGAAGTCGATTGGCTCACTCACCCAGACCATTTTACAGTGTGTGAGTCCTCTAGTAGAGCCTGGTGTGGAGGAGACGTGTAGGCCTCGAGCTCCACCCCACCATTGTAGCGCTTGTGTTGTTGTTTGCACATATGATTATCAGGGTGCTTGTGATGCAGCTACACAACCTACATCAGTTGCAAAGGAGATGGCTTTCATAGATGATATTTTGAATGATACATTTGACATTGACACTCAGGTAAAATTTAGCAAGTTATTTTAATGTTTATTAAATTATATTTTGAAACTTAAGAATAACTAAATTAGTACAATTTTAATATGATGAAATTTTAGGGTTGCACTATTCATGAGGCATTCTATATCCTTAGAGACCCTTATACATTTTCGACGATTAGTCCACAGGTATGCAACTAGTATTAAAGATATTATTATTGCATTTGAACAGTTGAATGTTATATTTGAATGTTTTTTGCATAACCTGCTTTGGATTTCAAACAGTTTCTTGGTGCACCTTCTTCCTCCACACCTCATGATTCATATCCTCAAACAATGTACACTTAGGTAGCCTTTATTCATTACTGGTTTTGTAAATCTATGTTATCTATTTTTCATAATTTTGCATATATAAAAATCTAAAATATTGATGAGAAACACAAACATTGCATTCAAGTACTCCTTGATTGTGTCACATTATGTTCTCCTAATTAAATTTTTGTTCCTTTATTCCTTCCTAATCCCTTACCATTAACATTTAATATTTCACCCTATTTTCCATGATCCCCTCCTAGCCCATCCCACTAATATCTTCCAGTCCATGCTATGTTTCATTATGTCCTTCTACTCCCATCTTATTGTACCCATTATTATATCACCCTAGATGTTCCATGATCCCCTATGTTCCACCCTATGTTCCTTTATATCATCCTATGTTATACCATATTTATCCATGTTTCATCCTAGATAACTCTTCTCTATGATTGCTACACACAGGTCAAGTTTGCACTTCGTGTACTATAGTCAAACCCTAGACACCTCCTAATTCACCCTATGTTTCATTATTCCCTAATAATTGCATCCCATTAACCTTAAATTGTCCACCCTATATTTTTTTATCCCATCCTAGCCCATCCCATCAATCTATACTAGTCCATCCTATGTTCCATTAATCCCTTTGGTGCAGGGGAACCACTCTTTTCTATGTTTCTTCATTAAGTGTCTGATAGGAAAGGTGTGTTAGGATGTTTGAGTTGAGTCCTTGAGTCTTAATAAGGTTCAATGTGACCATTCTATTGTAATTGATCAACTTTGATGGGCTTTTATATTCATCTTGTAAGGTTTGCAAATCATGTGGAAGGAATTGTCAAAGTTGACAAGAGGTGTCAAGGTAGATAGGATGGTTTTTTCTTGAGTAAGTCATGATTTATTAGTTGAATAAGGTCGCATTAGACTATTTATAATATTTTAGGTGTTTAAGAGGGTCTAGGAAAATATAAAGAGTCAAAACTTGAAAGTGCCAAATTTGTGAGTTGCACAAATGCAACGATCATGAGAGGTTTAAAAAGTAGTTTTAAGGTATTTGGGTGTTGGTTTGATGAGGAGAAACCTTTAAAAAGGGATTAAAACTCATTTTGTAGCATTGGCTTGAAGTTTGAAGCATTGGCAATAAAAATATCTTTGTTTTCATCAATTTTTTGAGTTTTCTTGTCATTTGCAGGCCTGTACGAGCCTGTACAGATTGCTTGTGCCATGTAAATCATTTTACGTTGTGGTGGCAGGTGTTAAAAATATTTTCGAACAGTTTTGAGGGAGATCCATTGTGATTTGTGGTAAATATCCTTGTTTTCCTTTGACAGGCTGAAGACACACTGTTTGAGGGTTTTGTAACCAAAATCATGATTTAAGGTCCCTTACACCGACTATACCTACTTTAACTAGTGTAATGGTCCCTAGGGAGTCTGAGTAGGTTGTAGGTTTCATGATTAGAGTTGTGGAGAAGGAACTAAGGAGATAAACTTGTTGTCTTGATGAGTTTTGTGAAGAAAAACACATGAAGATGGAGCCTTGGGTCTAACGTTTGTGAAAATCAATGAGTGTGGAGTTTTTTCCAAATTTTGAGCATATTGGGGTTAGAATATACATGTCTAAGTTGGTGGCATGGTCTGGGAGGTTGTGCAAGTGGGACTTTGAATAAACCCTCTTGTCTTGGCATGAAATTGAGGGTTTTGAAGTTTGCTATGTTGGAGGTATCAACCCTAGGTGTTGATAATGGTTTTAGATGTTTGAGGGCATAGGAAATGCTTCCCCAAGGTTTTAAGGGTCTGTGTTAAGTTTAAAGGTATGTCACTTTGTAAATCTGGCCTAATTCATGGCCTAGGCCAGCGTTGAGGGTCTAATTTCAAGGGATTGGTCCAAAAGACTTGTATCTAGTTAAGAGATATGTTGTATAACTCTGAAATGGGTATCTGAATCCACCTTTTGATTGTCAAGTGTTTTGGAAATCATGGGAGTTAAAGGCCAAAAATTGTGTTTGCACTACTGCTAGGTTACATGGGTGAAAGTGAAAAGTTAGACTCCCGATTGTTGTCAAGCTTTGAGTATTGTTTGGATAACTCTAATAGGTCATTTTAATCTTGTTATATTCCTCTTGAATGCAAGTTGTCACTTTGAATGAGTTTGAGCCCCCTCTCTACATCACCCTTTTATTCTCGTCTCATTACCCTCTCTTATTTCACCTTATGTTCCATTATCCTCTCTTGGTCTTTATATCAACACGATACCTGAGATATTGTTTGATTTGCAGATGTTGAAAAGAGACAGTCCTAGTGATTTTGGTGGTACGATGGACCATGGAGTTACTACAGCAATAGCCAGTTCTGATCCATTGAGAGAGGTATGGAATAGATTAGTCGATTTGACATTATATTTTCTCTTTTATGGTCTATTATAGAATATTTTCACGATAAATTTATGTAGTTTAATTTCTATCTTCATGGTTGATACAAGTGGTTGTCACTCTAGATTGTGGATGTGGTGATGTTGTAAATGTACATGATGACTATATGTATGCGGTAAGTGATTATATATTATGTTATATGCCATTCCATAATTCAATTTCTATGTTTTCACATATTTACTTTTTTTTGTATCAATTGAAGGTCCAGAGTGAAGAGAGGAGGACTAGCAAGCATGTTCGAAAGACAAGAGAATCAACAATCACTCCATCCAACCAAATTTCGAAGGTAGCACAGGATCTATTTCCCTCCCCTAGAGGGAAATGACTATGTATTAGTGTCATTTGTTGTATGCCTATGTGGAATTTTGGAACATATGTTTTTTACTATCGATATATACATCACATTTTATGTCCATATGGCTCCTTTGTACTAAGACTGTATGGTTTTTTTGGATATATTGTATATAATTTTATCAATATATATCATTCTATAGCCTTTCAGCTTTTTGATTAAATAAACTCTTATTTTTCTACTGTCATTCTTGTATGATTTTATCATGTGTATCGTGTAAGTTGTATGCTTGAATGTTGTAGGCGTGGATTTTTTTTACATCTAATGCTTAATTAATTACTGTTGAATGCTCAATAAGCCCCATCTAAAGCCTATTGTGTAAATAAGCTCCATTTGTGGTGATTTTTATCATTTGGAATGCTTCAATTACTTGTGCCTCACTTATTCACATGTATGCTTCACTTATTCACATGTATACTTTACCTATATTATGTGTATTCACGTGTATGCTTCATGCTTCAAATGCATAGCAAAAAAAATCTTTTGGGAAAAATTTTGACAAACCAAAAGTATAATAGTTTGTGAAAAAATCGGGAAAAATTGTACAAGAGATAAAAACTTTTTTAAAGAAAATTGGAAGGTATTTCCATAACATATAGAGATATAGAGAGAAAATAAAATAAATATTTTAACTAATGAATTGTAAAAAATGGATTTTTTTAGTTTATATTCATATTGTTGATTACATTGCATTGCACATCTTTCAAAGTCAAAGCATTACTTCACTTTGCATAACTAATAATTAGATGCTAATACATGACAAAATTTCAATTACAATATAGTTTGTACAAAGTCAACCTATGTAGTTATGCAATTTCTTCGCATTGCATAACTAATAACTAGGAGCAATTGTTAGTGTAATTAACTAATTATTACACTAGCATAAGTTAACTTAGGTTTTAATTAATCATATTAGTCCTAAGTTGCATTTAATCATTTAATAAAGTTGTTGAGATAAGATTCTCTTCTATAAGATGAGTTTTCTTTTGTAGAACTTATCTCCATCTTGTTATCATTCCCTAGGTAGTTTATTAGGGTTTCTTGTTGTCACATAAAGTGTGATTTGAACACTTGGCAACATCATTTTCATTCTAGGTTTAGCTCTTGCCTATATAATCAGGCATATGTACTCTTTGTAATCTACCCATCTATCCATCTATCTATCAATCTGATAGATCATAATAGAATCTATATTTCCATGTCATTATCATACTTTCTTTATGGTTGAATATTTCTTCCTGGCAAAGGTCCACCTGTGCATCCATCATTCCAACATGGTATCAAAGCTATTCTAGTGAAGGTTCATCCCAGGATCAATAAAGTTTAGCTAGTGAGATTCTTTGGCAAGCAAGGGTTTGTTGCAAGCCATTTTTTATTGGAGTCGTCATCATATTTGCTTCAAAAATCCAATTTTCACTCATTTGTAGGAAAAAAAAAAAATGGGTTTTGTAGCCAGCGTCGAAATCTGAACTGGGTATCTTTTAGAATTTGCATATCTTGCATAGATCTGGAGAAAATCGCAGTCTAAAAAGCGTCGGGCGTCATTTTTCTCCTGGCTAAAGGTTAAAAAAATCAATTTTTCATCTTCTGCTTGTTGGATCAAGAAAGGATTTTTGGGTTTTATTTTTAGCACCAAAATATTTCTGGGTTTTTACTTTTGTCTACAAATATTGAGTAGATTTTCCAAAAATCAAATTAGAAATAAATGTTTTTGCTAGAAAACTCGTTTCATGCAGGCTAAATTTAGTTTTTTTGAAAAATTCATAACTTTTGGCCACTATGTCCATTTTTGGCAAACGAGATATTGATGGAAAGCTTGTTTCAAGCACTTCATAGTGGTGTATGCCATTTTTTCAGATCTAGTCATCTACACAAATTTGAGGTTATTTTTCATCATGGAGACAGATGTGAACATTGGTTTGTGCATGCACTCTTTTTAATTTTTTGTTTATGCATATTTAGGCATTCTCTCCTTTTGCAATCATTGATTATTGTAATAAATGAACTAATATAAAGTTCCATCAGGGGGGTTTCTTGCATAATAATCTTATTAGAGTGTGCATGCATTTTGATCTTCATTGTGTTTTGATGACAACTCACATGGGTTGTAATCTAGTCTCTTAGTTTCTTTTGGCCATATTTTGTCTTAGTTTGACACATATCAGATTCACATTGGATCCATCTCAGTTTGAGGGCCACTAAATTTGTGGTTAATGTTCCTGAGTCTTTATGGTACTTGTTCTCATGAAAAAAATTTAGTCTTAGTTTGACATCGACATCGAGATTCACGGCTTCCAGATTCTGTCATCATCTTTTCATCTACTATTGTTTTATGGATTCCAAGGTTTTTCCGGTTTGGTGTTTTTGAGTGTTCTGTGGCATCGGGTCTATTGTTGCATTATTATGATTCTGATATGGTTTCTTGTAGACAGAAATATCTTTCCTTGCTTGTTGGATTGCGGTTTCAGTGTTACTCCACAATGTTCTTCCAGTGCTTCTTTGTTGCAGTCATCTCATTGTAGGGGGGGTTGTCCCATTGGGTTTTCCTTCTCTACCTCATTATTGCATTTGTACATGGGTACCTAATCAGGCCTTGTTGTCGAGACCCATTCATGTTTTTTTGCATTCATCTTAGTTTTAGGTGCATGCTTATCTAGTCTGCCTAAGTTGCACTTATGGGGGGGTGTTAGTGTAATTAATTAATTATTACACTAGCATAAGTTAATTTAGGTTTTAATTAATCATATTAGTCCTAAGTTGCATTTAATCATTTAATAAAGTTGTTGAGATAAGATTCCCTTCTAGAAGATGAGTTGTCTTTTGTAGAACTTATCTCTATCTTGTTATCATTCCCTAGGTAGTTTGTTAGGGTTTCTTGTTGTCACATGAAGTGTGATTTGAACACTTGGCAACATCATTTTCATTCTAGGTTTAACACTTTCCTATATAATCAAGCATATGTACTCTTTGTAATCTATCTATCTATCCATCTATCTATCAATCTGGTAGATCATAATAGAATCTATGTTTGCATGTCATTATCATACTTTCTTTGTGGTTGAATATTTCTTCCTGGCAAAGGTCCACTTGTGCATCCATCATTCCAATAGCAGTTGCCAATTGCAATTTCTTATCATGGCATTCTATGAGACCAAATTTCTTTGGGGTATTTTTTCAAATAGTTCCTCGCCTTGTCTATGTTACCACATTTTTCATACATGTCTACCAAATCATCTTGTCAAACAGTTCACTGTCTTGTTGCTATGGCTAAAAGCCTAAAACAAGTGATTTTGAACAAGCTATGGATGCTTCAAAAAAATATATCAAAAACATAATAGTAAGCAATAGCATAGACACGACAATGAACTATTTGAAAAAATGCATCAAATAAATGTGGTGATGGAATTCCATGACAAGCCATAGACAAGGCAGTGAACTAGTTCAAATGATGCCTCAAATAAATGTGGTCTCATGGTGACGGAACGCCATGACAATCAAAATTACTTTTGATTGTCATGGCATTCCATCACCATGAGACCTCATTTTTTTGAGGCATTTTTTCAAAGAGTTCATTTCCTTTTCTATGCTACCACATTTTTCATACATGTCTATCAAAGTATTATATCAACTAGTTGATTGTCTTGTTGCTATGGATGAAACCCTAAAACATTGATGTAGTAGGGGAGGTCCTGCAATGTCACTTAACACAATTCCAATCATTAATCACAATCCTCAAATCACAAATCCTCACAACTATGGATTTTCATGACATTCCACAACCATGAGACCATGTTTCTTTGAGGAATTTTTTCAAACAATTCACTACCTTGTCTATGATACCACATTTTTCGTACATGTTTACCAAAGCATTTTATCAAATAGTTCACTACCTTGCTGCTATGGCTAAAAGCCTAAAACAGGTGGATTTATTGAAAATCCTATTCCCAAAACTCATAACACCTTTCCAATGTATCAAGTATGCTTAAAATAATCTGTATATTCTTAAAAGTCCCTCACAAATTGTTACCCCAAATGATTTCAACCATTTCCACTCTTAAACCACTTAATTTCACCAAAACTCATCAAATTGCCAACTAGGGCATCACACCAAACCACTCAACTTGCCTCCCCTACTCCAGAAACCATGCACATATGTTCCCTACCCCTAATTATTCCATTCCACTAAGTTACAATAGGATACAATGGGTGGAATGGCTATAAAGTCATTTTTACACACTCAACTACTTGCATTTGAAAACTTTTTCCCCAAACAAGAGATCACCACCATGGGAAACTAACTTTGAGATAGAAAAAATTGAGAGAGGTTACTATGGAAGGTCCCAAAATTATCCCATAGGATTAGACGAGAAGTTTCGAAGCGTCGCGGTGTCTGAATACGAGCATGTTGAAGTTCACAGTCATTTTGCACTTTGGACCCTTAAGGGATCGATTCGGTTGAACGTAGCTCAAAGTGATTTCACGTGTTTGGGTGCAAAAGAGGACCATTTCTAGTGTAAACATACTCACCCAAACATGTTGGAGCAATCTATTTGGTCACACGAGTTGCAGAATGATAGTTGCACCACTTTGCAACTTTGAACTAATTGCATTTGACAACTTTTTCCCCAAGTGAAAATTCACCACCACAAGAAAATGCCTTTGAGATAGAAAAAAACTGAGAGAGGTTATTGTAGAGGGGCCCAACATGATCTTGTAAGATCAAACGATAAGTTTTTAAGCATCACTATGTCCAAGTAATAGCATGTTGAAGTTTGCAGTTATTTTGCACTTTGGACCCTTAAGGGATCGATCCAGTTGAACGTATCTTAGAGCAATTCCCCATGTTTGGGTGTGAAAGAGGACCATGTCTTGCATAAAAATACCTATTCAGACATGTTGGAACAGTTCGTTTGGTCACATGAGCTGCAGAACAAAAGTTGCACCACTTTGCAACTTTCAACTACTTGCATTTGACAACTTTTTCCCCAAGTGAAAATTCGCCACCACGGGAAAATGCCTCCAAGATAGAAAAAACCAAGAGATATTATTATAGAGGGTGCCAACTTGATATCATAGGATCAAACAAGAATTTTATAAGCATCACGGTGTCCGAATAATAGCATGATGAAATTCATAGCCATTTTGCACTTTGGATCCTTAAGGGATCGATCCGGTTGAACGTAGCTCAGAATGATTTCACGTGTTTGGGTGAAAAAAAGGACCATGAATAGCGTAAACATGCCTATTTGGATATGAGGTAACAGTTCATTTGATCATATGAGTTGCAGAACAAAAGTTGCACCACTTTGCAACTTTCAACTACTTGCATTTGACAACTTTTTCCTAAAGTGAAAATTCACCACCATAGGAAAATGCCTCTGAGATAGAAAAAAATGAGAGAGGTTATCGTATATGGTCCCAACAAAATCTTGTAGGATCATACAAGAATTTTCTAAGCATCACATTGTTTGAGTAATAGCATGTTGAAGTTTGCAGCCATTTTGCACTTTGGACCCTTAAGGAATCGATCCGGTTGAACATAGTTCAAAGAAATTCTATGTGTTTGTGTGCAAAAGAGGACCATGCCTAGCATAAGAATACCTATTCAGATACATTGGAATAGTTTGTTTGCTCACATGATTTGCAGAATGAAAGTTTCACCACTTTACAACTTTCAACTACTTGCATTTGACAACTTTTTCTCCAAGTGAAAATTTGCCACCATAGGAAAATGTCTCTAAGATAGAGAAAACTGAGAGAGGTTATTGTAGAGGGGCCCAACATGATCTCATAGGATTAGACAAGAAGTTTCTAAGGATCACCATGTTTGAGCAATAGCATGTTGAAATTCGTAGCCATTTTGCACTTTGGACCCTTAAGGGATTGGTCTGGTTGAACGTAGCTCGGAGCGATTCTGTGTGTTTGGGTGCAAAAGAGAACCATTCCTAGCATAAAAATACCTATTCAGACGTGTTGGAACAGTTCCTTTGGTCACACGAGCTGTAGAACAAAATTTGCACCACTTTGCAACTTTCAACTACTTGCATTTGACAACTTTTTCCCTAAGTGAAAATTCACCACCAAAGGAAAATGCTTCTGAGGTAGCAAAAACTGAGAGAGGTTATTGTAGATGGGAAAAACATGATCTTGTAGGATTAGACAAGAAATTGCTAAGCATCACGGTATTCGAGTAATAGCATTCCAAATTTTGCAGTCATTTTGCCCTTTGGACCCTTAAGGGATTGATCCAATTGAATCTAACTCAGAGCAATTCCACCTATTTGGGTGCAAAAGAGGACCATTCCTAGATTAAAAGTCCCTATTTGGATGCATTGGAACAGTTTTTTTGGTTACACGAGTTGCAAGAACGAAAGGTGTACCACTTTGCAACTTTCAACTACTTGCATTTGACAACTTTTTCCCCAAGTGAAAGTTTGCCACCATAGGAAAATGTCTCTAAGATAGCGAAAACTATGAGATTTTATTATAGACGGGCCCAATTTGATCTTGTAGGATCAGACAATAAGTTTTAAAGCATCATGGTGTCTGAGTAATAGCATGTTGAAGTTCGCAGCCATTTTGCACTTTGGACCCTTAAGGGATTGATCTGGTTGAACGTAGCTCAGAGTGATTCCGCATGTTTGGGTACAAAAGAGGACCATTCCTAGCATAAAAATACCTATTCATACATGTTGGAATAGTTTGTTTAGTCACACGAGCTGTAGAACGAAATTTGCACCACTTTGCAACTTTCAACTACTTGCATTTGACAATTTTTTCTCCAAGTGAAAATTTGCCACCACAAGAAAATTCCTCTGAAATAAAAAAAATTGAGAGAGGTTATTGTAGATGGGCCCAACATGATCTTTTAGGATCAGATGATAAGTTTCTAAGCATCATGTTATCTGATTAATAGTATGCTGAAGTTTGGAGCCATTTTGCACTTTGGACCCTTAAGGGATTGATCCAGTTGAACGTAGTTTGAAGCGATTCCGCGTGTTTGGATGTGAAAGAGGACCATTCCTAGTGTAAAAATACCTATTTGATGGTGTTGGAATAGTTCGTTTGGTCACATGAGTTGCAAAACGAAAGTTGCACCACTTTGCAACTTTCAACTACTTGCATTTGACAACTTTTTCCCCAAGTGAAAATTCGCCACCACAATAAAATGCCTCTGATATATCAAAAATAGAGAGAAGTTATTGTAGAGGGGCCCAACATGATCCCATAGGCTCAGACGAGAATTTTCTAAGCATCACAGTGTTTGAATATTAGCATGTTGAAGTTCACAGCCATTTTGCACTTTGGACCCTTAAGGGATCGATCTGGTTGAACATAGCTAGGAGCAATTTCGCGTGTGTGGGTGCGAAAGAGGACCATTTCTAGCCTAAATGTACCCACCTGGATGCGTTGGAATAATTTTTTTGATCACACGATCTACAGAATGAAAGTTGCACCACTTTGCAACTTTCAACTACTTGCATTTGACAACTTTTTCCCCAAGTGAAAATTCGCCACCATAGGAAAATTCCTTTGAGATAGAAAAAAATGAGAGAGGTTATTGTAGAGGGTCCCAACATGATCTCATAGGTTTATACATATATTTTTTAATCACCATGGTTTATGAGTAATACCTTGTCAAAGATTGTCGCTCTTTTTGCACTTTCGATCCTTAAGGGATCGAGTCGGTTGAACGTATCTCAAAGCGATTGTGCTCTCTTTTCAATGTAATTAGGTGGAAATAAGACTTAAATCCATTTTAGTTTTAGTTTTTTTGGATTTGAAGTGATTTTGTGCATTTTAGAAGCCAATTACTGAGGATTGGTCTGTATACCCTATTTTAAGGGTTTTGAGTGCATTAAAATGTCATATTAAGCCTTCCACCCACTGTATACTTTTGTAGCTTGGTGGAAAAGCTTAGTTAGGGTTATAAAACATGTGTACATTTTTTTGTGTGCAAGGGAGGCGAATAGAGGGTTTTTAGGTGATGTCGTAGATGTCAAATGTTGGATTTTTTAGTGGAAAATGGTGGTTTAGTGCTAGGGTTTGAAAAAATCTTTGGGGGCAGTGATATCTCTTAAAATTTTAAGCTTGTGCAGACCTTTTTGAATAAACCCTTGCCTACACCTCACCCTCAATATTTGATTGGTTGTGGTAAGGTTTGGAGGATGGTTTTTCAATAAACCCTTGCCTACACCTCACCCTCAATATTTGATTATCTAATGGTGAATAGGTTGGTCAATAGATTTTTGTGGGTATTTTGAGCATGATTTGCCTTTAATAAGGTCAATTAAGACCATTAGGTATGTTTTAGGATGATTTTTGGGCCTACTAATAAAAAATGTGAAAATTTCAATCTTGCACTAGAAGTTGTCTTTGTAGCCTTTGAAGGAAAATTTGTGTATTTATATATGAGTGTGCAAGAATGGAGTTTTGTTGATGTAATAAGGCTATTTCCAAGCCATTTATGTGGGTTTATAGGTCATTAGTTGTATTCATTAGGTTGGAGGAGTCTAAATTTGTAAATTGGTAAGTTGCTTAAAGCAACAAATTTGAAATGCAACGGTTACTTGTTTTAAAAGTTGGTATTTAATTAGTTGAGCAACCTATTAGGCCTACCTTGTAGCATTACCTTTTGGCTTATTGTGAATTTACCTTTGGTCGTCAAGAAGGGAGGCTTTGATACTTTGTAGGGGCATCCATTGTTTGTCCAAATTCAGTGGTTTGGGCCTGGTATAGGCTTGTATGTCGTTTTTGTCTTGACTTTCCTACTGGGCAGTGCTACAAGGGTTAAGGGTAAAAGAGGCCTAAAGGCTAGAGCGATGAGAAAATTGAATTCCTTAGGTGCAAGTTACGGTGTTATGTCCTAGAGTGGTCAAGAGAAACATGTTTTGGGGTAACAAAGAGAATATTGACAACCAAAAAATGCACCAACAACCGACGTTTCTCATACCACTGAACACTTGCACCACCAACCGATGTTATTCTTTTCTTATATACTTTTAAAAACTTCAGTATTACCTACAGTCACAATCATAAAATGATCAATGAAAGTTGTAAATGCATATGACATCAAACACGAATGGTGAAAAATCTTGATTGCAAGGTGTTGGTCCAAAAGAGTGATCAATAACATGACTTTACAAATTCAATGTGCATACTTACAAATCAATCCAGGGAATCATCCAAGTCTTCTCTACTCTTTATTGGTTCAATTATTGACTCATGGTCAGACTCACACACTTCCCACAAGTTCTTGTTCACAAGTATGCTCTTATATTTGATCAAATGAACATTGGTGGCAATGATGGGGTTCGAGTAGTGAAGAATTTTTTGATGCATTTCGAAGTCCTCAAACAACCAAATTGCAACATTCTTAACTAGATACCTTTGAAGCCATGTTCTAGTAACAACCACCAAACCTGTAGGATATTCTATGTTTTCTTCATCTATAACTAGGGACTCCAATTTCTTTTTGGTCTCGATACAATGTCATAGGTAATAATCTATACCCTCTTCATTGTCTTCATCTGCAATCACCGCATAAATGTGCCCTCCATTGATATGCTCATCTTGTTAGATGTATTTACTGAGAAACATAATACAACTTGTAAGTAAGATATATTACATGGTTCTAGGAGTTTTGATACATGATCAAAGTCAATGGATGATTGCATCTTCATGATTTGTAGAGCCATCGGGAGCTGATAAGTGTCAAGTGGGGTTAGACTTCTTATAGACCATTCGTCAACCCACTCTGTTGACTTGCAATCAATCTATGATTGAAGTGTACATGCATAAAAAAAGCATTCCATCTTCCTTGTATGGATAGTCCATGTACCTACATTTGAGCTTCTAAAATAGTGTAGCTCGCTCGATCCTATTAGTGTACAACAATCCTCATATTTTTCAATGTTAGTATCATCTACTAAATGAAAAAATCTACGAAATAAAGAATTTCCTTCACTACCTAGACCCATTGCACCATTGCACCACTGAACAATTGATCTTGCATCTGTCAACTTTACATTGTTTGTGTACTTTAACTCTTCTCATGCTAGGGCTCTTTTGATACATGCACCTACTCCATCATACTCCCCCTTTCCATGCCTAGCCTCTAAGAAGTTCCACATATGTTGAACACCACTAATCCTATGCTTCCTACTCAACCAGTAAATTTTTTTTGCATTCTTGAATTGTGATGTACAATTATTTGACCATATGATATGTTGACTAAATGATATGCCCCTACTAAGCAAATCAGAATAGAACGCATGAAAGCAACCTTGCACAAACTATATAGAATGTGTGTGATCATCACTGATGTGAAAGTGATACTCCCTCAATACTTTCCTATTTTCCTTTGTACTGGAATTTGCATGAATGAATTCTATATGCACAAATATAGCAACCTGTGTGGAGTTGTAGTACTTTGATTGCACCTCGTTCTGTGGTTGTAGTGTGTAGTTCTCAGCAAAGTCAACAACTAAAACGATATGAAAAAGTGAAAATGTGTCCTTGCATAACTTGAACTGTGAGTCCAACCATTGTGTTTTGTGTGTATACCTTGCATACTCATAGACCACCTGATCACAGAAAATTCCCATAAACTAATACACTGGAATCTTATCACTGACCAATTCACACTTCTTTTCTTCTTTCCCATCTTTTATACTATATGCCACTGTCTTATATTTTCCAAATTCTACAATTTTTTCTCCAATTGTGTGTGTACTAGCCATGTATTATAAATTGGAAAATGTTGCATGCCACCACAATGATCACATGTGCCATCGAAACATGATTTTTTGTAAAAAAATTGACCATCCTCTCTTTCACATAAAATGGAAGACAAAAATTTCCTTGACTATTTAGGTGGAGGAATTATGTTGCATTCCTACAAAACATTTCCAGTATGCATATCTACTCATATACATCAATAAACATCATAATGGTTATAAAAATCAATAAGAACCCTACAACAACAAGAAATGTGTATTTAATTTATTTTGACCTAAAAAAGCTTTAGCATTTCAAAATACCTTTGACATATTTTAATTTAAGGAGACTTTTATACAAAAATCAAAAAAAAATTGGGTTTGAGTGCTATCCAAATAATGCATTGGATGTGGCTCACGGTTTTTACTACCAATTATCCTTCTTACAAGATCTCTTTGATTAGGAGAGGTCCTTGTGTTATCCTTCCAATAATTCACAATTAAAGATCTCAAGACTTGAACAATTCTTATGTCTTTCCATGGCACTCTACCCAAGAATGCCCATAACTCATTGCTATTTGGATCCTACAATATTTCATGCCTTCCTTTGTCTCTCATTAGAGATGATCTAGCTATTTTTAAAGATTTAATTGCCTTTGTAAGGTTCACCTTGTTCCTTGTTTGACTTCTTAAAATTTTGTTTTCATCACACGTCATGTGGCACAACTATCCTTTGTGTGTGAGGTGGAACCTATGCTCTCGTATGCACTCATCAAGTTCTTTACAATGGAATTTTCACTCGATTCATTCAAAAATCTTAGCCCAAGAGCCTTCATGGTGGGCATAAATTTGAGTTGCATCATCATTTCAACAAATAGTTGGCATCTTCCACCCTCACTTAGCTTCGCAAAAAAAAAAACTCCATATCCTCTATGCATATCTTTGGCATGTACGTTTTGGAATCTTATTAGGAAACCATTTCAAAACATTGGAATCAATATCAATCAAACATGTAGGTTTTCTATGAAAAACTCTAGGATTTCTCAAATGTAAATTTGTGTCAATATTGGGAAGGTCAACAACATCGGGGATAGATCATGTACCTTCAATTGGAGGTGCAATTGATGACATACCTTGAGATTGACATGTAAACAATTTTGTACCTCCAATTTGAGATTTTGTTTGTGGAGTTCTTTCAAATAGAGATGTGTTTGTTGATGTACTTTCAAAATGCAATGTTGTCGATGGTGTGTTTTCAATTGGAGATGTGATTTCCGATATACCTGGAAAACCACATGTTGTTGTCGATGTGTCTTCAACTGGAGATTTGCATTGAGCTTCACCTATGGTTGATGATATGCCCCCAACTTTGGTATCCATTCTTGTCCTTCCACGAACTTTCCTCATTCGTGCCCTTTTTTTTCCAATTTTACATCTCTCTTAGATTGCACGAGAAGTTTTGGTTGTATGGGTTGCAATTCCTTTCCTTCACGAGCTACATTTTTTGATTCTTTTCTCCTTGCATTTTTAACTACATGTTCTTTTGGTGTTAGAGGCTTCGGTCCTTTCCTCGACATGACCTTGAATGCTACATGTTCACAAACACACATAGAACAAAAGTAAGTAATGAATTTTACAAAAATATTGATATCACTAATTACATTGCATTCAATATGAAATAAACTAAAGCATTTTATGAAAGAAGGCAAAGAGTTGTTTGGAATTATCAAACATGTCTATGCTACACAATATTTTTCATACATGATGGAGTTAGATGTCTATAGGGTTAGATATTAGAGTAGGGATTTTAAGTGTGTTTGAAGAGTTGGAAAAGTAGCTAGAGGCTGATGCAGTAGATGTAGGGATCCACAATGAACTTGTTCATTTATTTAGAGGAAGGCTCTTAATAGACTTACACACAATTTGATCACTTAACTTACCAAGAAACACTATTTTTGATGTGGGGAGGGGTGGAAACCATTCAATACACCAAATCAATGAGAATCAATCAGATTCCAAAGAAAAATCAAATGTTCAACTGAAAATCCCAACTTCTACCAAGCTTTCCCTTATAGCATAGGTAAACTAGTTCAAGGGCCTTTTCACCAAGATTTTCCAAAACACATGAAAAAATCAAGGATGATTAAGATACCCATTTATAAGTTATAAAACATAGGTGAACCCCAATATCAACTCCTTTGGACCAACATTGATTTCCAATAGACCCACCAATTAGCCTAATTTACAAAGAGAGTACCTTTTAAACACTACATCTTCACTCAAACTCCTCAAACAATATTATTTTATGTGTCAAAACCTCCAATTTCTTGAATTGTTTCTAGGTCCAAGACCTCTAGACTCCTAATACACCAAACCCTCAATTTCAAGCAAAATAATTGGGGTTTTAATGAAACTCCTATCTCTTGAACCTGCCAAACCCATACAAAGCACAAAACACACTTACCAGAACCTACACATTGTGAATAATACATTACATGGACAATCCTTCCCACATTTTTTCAAAACACCACTTGAAGCCCTAATTTTCACCATGAAAAGACCCTACTACAGTCCTAGAACATCATCCCAAACACCCAACCTTAACCCCACAACATTCTAAATAGGTTAGGAATGTATTTTAAAATTTAGAGGACCTTTTCCACAAGTTATAGTAGGCAGAAAAAGTGTCATGGGTTGAATTACATAATGAAACACTTCAATCCAAGAACACTATGAAAGTAGGCAGTAGCAGTAAGAACAATATAACTTTCGCTATACAAAGAGTTAGAACCTCTAAATAGGTGAAAATGAAACATAATTCATTAATCTACAAAATCCAACTAGTTTCATATCATCTTAGAGTCCGTACAAGCTGTACAACAACAAGAAAAGTGAGAGAAACCAATAAATTTCTAGAAAATAACGTTCTTCTTGATAAAGAAATGGGGTACAAATAAACCAACAACCTCTCCTTTGACGAATTGAAGGTTATTATACATATTTTGATTTCATTCCAACTCCCTCCAACTCTACAAGTTTTGCATCTTTTAGCAACTTTTTTGACCACATTTAGCCAAATTGCAAGCTATGACACAATTGAACTCCCTTAGCTCCAAATACATTATAAAATGGTCTAATTGACCTTACTAAACATAATATACTCAACATTAACTAAAATCCTAGCATTTGACCATGCTCACTAAAGATGACCTTTTTGACAAAATTGACCTTACAAGGTGCTCTTGCACCAGATGCCTGAAACGTTGATTTTGAATAAACCCTCCTTGTTACAATAATAGAAAGGCCTAAAGCAAGGGTTTAGTGTTTAGATGCATTAGAGAGGTTTCTAGTGACTAAGATATGATAATATATGAATTTTTTTTTCTATTGTGAATGCTACAAGGAAGTGAATGTGAATTGGTTAGTTCAACATTGAATTGAGTTTTTTGAGATTGAAGATTGTTTGAAACTGATCTAATTATGATTGTTGAAGGTTTTGTCTCCCTGCTCTACATCACAAACCTAGGGTACAAGTTGTTGCCACCTAAATGAAAACTAGAGAATATTGTGTTTATTGTTCTCAAAACCAAATTTTTGATTGTCAACGAAGCCATGAAGAATATGAATTCAAAGAAGGGTTTGTGATGCTATATCTTATAATTATTCACTATTTCATTGGCAATGAGGTAACTTAGAAAGACAATAAGCATTCTAAAGTGCACAAAATTTCCCATTTTTTATTTATTAGAAAAGTAAATGGTATGAATGAATGGAAACTTGCATTAACAACTATGTTAACTCACTTGAATTTATCTAAGCACATGTGATGAAGGTGAATTTTTTATGGAACAAAAAAATTAATGGACACTTCCATTAACATTGATGAAAGCTATTAGGTTTTCCAAATTAGTTGAAAATAAAATGAAATAGAGTGAATTCCACCAGCCATGTTGGAAATGGACTACTATAAGCAATCCAAATACAATTCAAAAGTAAATTTGTCTTACGTAAATGTCATGTTTTTCATTTTTTTGTTCTTCAAACTCATAAAAATTGAACTTTTTTTATGCAAATCCCATCTAATTCAATGTTGAATTCTATGTCCAATTGTTATTATTAATAAAATCATTAAATAAATTTAGTTTATATAATCAAAAATAAACAAATATACTAAATATAAATATTTCAATATTAACAAAATGAATTTATTACCTTAGATAATGTAAAATGATGTAGAAACTTCAAAATGTCTTCTTTTGTGTTGTCTACCATGCAAATTGGTGGCAAAAAGGTGATGGATCAAGCATAGATTGGTACAATATGAAGTCAACTGCATAAAAAAAGGCATTTCTGACTCGGATAGAGCATTGAACCAGACAAATACAGGAGAATGTGGGCCTAAATCACGGGGTCAACCCCTATTTTACCATTTCAAGGTAAAACACATTTGGTGCACACCAAATTTGGCGAGTGCCAAATATGTTATTTTGAAAAGGAGAGACCTAAGAGAGAGGGATAGAGAAAAAGTGGGAGAGAGATAGAGGGAGAGATTGAGAGAGAGAGAGAGAGGTGGGGTAAGAGGGAGAGACTTAAGATAGAGAGAGAGGTGGAGGGAGAGGGGGTGGGAGGGAGAAACCTAAGAGAGAGAGAGAGAGAGAGAGAGATTTGAGAGAGAAGGAGAGGGAGTCAAAGTTGGAGAGAGGGGGTGGGAAGGAGAGACCTAAGAGAGTAGGGTGGGAGGTAAGTGAGGCCTAAAAGAGAGGGATTGTGAGAGAGGGCATTGGAGTGACACAAATTAGTCTCGGTAGCATGGGAGGGAGTGAGACCTGAGAGAGAGAGACTTGAGAGGGAAAGATTTTATTTAGTTATGGTGGGGGTGAAGACCTAAGAGAGGGAGTTGGAGAGAGAGGGAGTGGGACCCTTAAACCGTAAACCCTATACCATTAACCCTTAACCCTTAAACCCTAATCCCTCAACCCCTCTATAATCTTAATCCCTCAACCCTTAACCATCGACCCTCAACACTTAAACCCTAATCTCTCAATCCCTATACCCTCTTAATTCCTCAGCCCCTCTACCCTCTACCCTTAAACCATAATTCCTCAAACCCTATACCCTCTTAATCACTCAACCCCTCTACTCTCTACCCTTAAACCCTAATCTATCAACCCCTATACCCTCTTAATCCCTCAACCCCCATACCCTCTTAATCCCTCAACCCTCAACCCTTAACCCTTAAACCCTAATATCTCAACACCTCTACAATATTAATCCCTCAACCCCCAACCCTTAAACCCTAATCCCTTAACCCCTATACCCTCTTAATCCCTCAACCCCTCAACCCTCAACCCTTAAACCATAATCCATAAACCCCTCTACAATCTTAATCCCTTAACCTTCAACCCTTAAACCCTAAACCATCAAGCCCTATACCCTCTTAATCCCTCAACCCTCAACCCTTAAACCCTAATCCCTCAACCCCCATACCCTCTTAATCCCTCAACCCTCAACCCTTAAACCCTAATCCATCAACCCATATACCCTCTTAATCCCTCAACCCTCAACCCTTAAACCCTAATCCCTCAACCCCTATACCCTCTTAATCCCTCAACCCTCAACCCTCAACCCTTAAACCTTAATCCCTCAACCCCTATACCCTCTTAATACCTCAACCCCTCAACCCTAAACCCTTAAACCCTAATCCCTCAACCCCTATACCCTCTTAATCCCTCAACCTTCAATGCTTAACCCTTAACCCTTAAACCCTAATCCCTCTGTAGACATGGAAAATGTACAAGTTCGTTTTGGCACACCTAATCTCGATTACTAACAACGCTTCCTCTTAAATCACATTCTCAGCATTTCATCACTTTCTATCTTTTAAATAAATCACTATTTATTGGATTAAGTCTTCCTCTTTCAATGATTAAATTAATCAATTAATTTAATTAACCATTGTTTATCTGTTTAATTAAATAAATCATTTTATTTAATTAGAATCTCTAAAGCCCTCCTATTAAATTAAATAAATTAAAACCTTATTTGATTTAATCTAACATATTCCTTCCTAATTAAATAAATCAAATCATTTATTTAATAAATCATTTCCTCCCAATTCTGGACTTAAATCAATTCATAAATCTAAGTCTAAATTGTCACATCACCTAATTCTTTATTAAATTAATCAAATTCATGATTAACTTAATCCTTCTCACTAAAATCCTCTAGAGAATGCAAGTTGCACAATAAATCAAATAATTTGATTTATTAATTCTTCTATTTTTCCTCACAAAGCATCAAAAGGGAATATTCCCTCATTTGAATTCAAAAAGGCCAAGTGGGCTTGGTCCTTCCAACAAGGCATTCAATGCCTCTTACATGTCCTTGACCTTGAGCCAAGTGACATTTACTTCACTTCTCTTCCCCCTTAACAAGTCAACTCACCATTTCAAATTCAAATTTATGCATTTATCATGCACATTGGCCAAAATGTGCTCATTCCTCATCCAATCACATGTGGACAAGTGGCACAAGGCCATTGGATTACCTTTTGTCTCACATTGCTCAATCTTGCTCACTTCTTCCAAATAGAAGTCTATAAATTGGAGACTCTTCTCCTCAATCTTCATCCACAATTCATATGCAAAGTTACTCTCTACAATTGAGAACTAATTTTTCCCATTTCATCCAAGCATTCACCATTTTCATAAATTGCCACAAGGTTATGCTCAAATCTCTTTGGAGATTTGACCATTTGCTTAATCAATCCACATTACAACTCTAGGAATTGGGAAAGGGCCAATTGCAACACTCCATTGGCACCAATTCCCCCATGGGATCATCAATCTATTGGCTAAATTAGGATTTTCTTTTATATTTGAGTTTTTGTTCTTATTTTCCTAATAATAGTTTAATAGCTGGATTTCATGGGGAATCTCTCACTCTTATATGCATTTTGATCTAACACTAACAATGTTTGTTGTTCTTGTGCATTTGCAGGTTTAGGGGTTCACATTTTGGCATTAGAAGGAGGGCATGAATCAAAAAATTCAATCACGTTTTCAAAATTTTGAGGTTTCTAGCGTTTTCTTGCAGATACAGGCAAACTAGCCTACGCGGTGCTATATCATGTCGCTTTCAGCTTCGCGGTGCAATACTTCACCGCATCCAGCACCGCGGCACCATATTTACCCTCGGTTGAATCCTCTTAACACTGTTGCGGATTCCCACCTGTCAATTTTTTAAAAATTCCTAAGTCCACCGCGCAGGTCCTAACTCTACCGCCTTCACCACCGCGGCTCTATATTGCGCCGCTCCTTCTCCAAACTCCATCGCATCACCTTTCCCACCTAAAAATTTTGGAATTTTCAAACTAGGCCACTTCCAAACTGCACCGCAGGCCTCTATCGCGTCGCTTTTACGCTCTCTGCCTTTATAGAGCACTGCCCAAAGTCACCCGCGCAATGCTATATAGTGTCGCATGTCTTCCAAACTCTGCCGCTTCTCCAAACTCCACCACTTTTTCAAACTCCGCCACGGGAAGACAGTAAAGTTTTAAATTGACATGTGTTTTTTAAATTTGGGATTTTTTAACCTTTAATCTGATTTCTTGTCTTTATTTCTTTTTGTTTTTCTGTCATTTTGTAGGTTGGAGCAAAGGAAGAAGTCATCATGATATCATGTGTACCAAACCAAAGTGTTTTTAAACACTAAAAGTGTTCTTTAACATTTTTTAAGAAATTTGTTAGAAATATTTGACCTTAGGAACACTAACTTTAGTTTGGGTTTTAAATAAAAAGAACAATTGAATTTTTCATGACACCATGCTCATGTTGTACAAAGTGTTTTTAAACACTAAAGTGTTCTTCAACACCCTTTAAGAAATTTGTTAAAAATCTTTGATCTTAGGACACTAAATTTTCACTGGGCTCTAAAAAGAACAATCAAATTTCTTTTCAAAAGTTGCCAAGAGGCTAAAAAGAACTTTAGGCAAACACACTAGATTTTGTTTAAAAGGTAACAATTGAACAAGGAAAACTCATACTTCGATTGGTGCGTCATCATTGCTTTGAGGTTTAAAATGATAAAATGTTTTCCATGTTCTGCAATCTTTTTTAAAAATTAATATTATCTAAAATGTGTATGCGCTTCTCTCGCGCTTCATTGCAATCTTGAGAAATAAAAATATTTTGGTAATATTAGGTTGCTAAAAAGATTGCCTCCATATTTCAATTTGGGCACTTAAAATTGAACAAAACATGCGAGTGTGAATAAAAATTATTGCGAGTGTTCTCCTTTTGTTTTTAAACAAAAATCGATCGAACTACGAATAATGTTTGTTCACTATTGTTTATCTTAGAGGACCTGCCTTGTGGGAAAAAGTAATCACCCAAGGGAACGACCCAACCGGGAACATGCTAAAGCCAAGCAACTTCCAACCGGTATATAAGTGTGGGTTCTTGAGGAAAATTCAAGAATCATGAGGATTATTCCGATGAGATGGACATCAATGGACTCTCGCCGACATTCGATAATCCCCCATGAACGAAATGCCCGAATTAGAACCCCTTTGTTTAGAAAAAGGCCAAAACCTTGTCTATCTTGTTGGTGCAAAAGGTCATGTCCTTTGAAGCCACCCCACGTTATACATGCAGTCTTGTTGTGGAAATGGAAAGTATGCCATGGGAGATTCATGGGTACTAATGCTTGGCTGACCCGAATAAGTGAGTGTCTTAGAGGGGAGCCAGTGTGGTCAATCATTTAGCCATTCACACAAGATATAAGCAACTAGATTTATGCAAGTGGAAACCCAACAAGATATTGCCTCATCATCCTAGGAGTGTAAAAGTTCTTGGAAGGAATACATTGCTTGATCTTGAAAACATTTGAAAAACAAACATTCACAAAGACCTTCAAATTTCAAACCCCTTGTGAGAAACAAATACTCTTGATGATTTGGACACTCTTGCTTTCCCTAGGGATCATATTCCTAGAGGTTTCTAAGTGCACAAATTCTACTATCATTTATTTTCAACAAGGTTAAACATAAGGAACTTTTGCCTTATTTTCCTTGATTTCCACACAAAGGACCTTGTGGGATGAGAAACAAAGTGGGACACTAGACATATAGTTTGAAACCTAAGCAAGCAAGTGTCTTGGATAAAAAAAATTTCATTAAACCAAGATAAAGAGACAAATTGAACTTCATGTCCGTGAGCAATGCCTTGAGATGCTCCTTGAAGTAAGGGAGAGACTTGTATACAACTTTTACAAAAAGGCCTCAAGGAATAATCCCGCACTGTATGCATTTTATTGTCAACAAAATCCTAAAATTTTTGAAAGGTTTGCTTTTCTCCCCTAGGAAGTCTAGCATGTTCTTCAATACTAAGGTTTTGTAGAGAGAGTCATGTCTAGGATAAGGTTCAAGATCAAAGTTGTCATTCTCATTCATTCCTGCATCAACCAAATCTCATTTCATCATCAAAAACCTTTTGTGAACTCTAGAAGCAATCATCACGCTAAACTTAGAGGGCTAAATCAATATCCCCTATCTTGGCTTAACACACCTAGCCAAAATAGTCTCAACTTTTGGACAAACTTTTCTTTAGGATAACACAACTTCCTAAAGTCTATTAGTTCACAATTACTTTGGCTTAACGCACTTAGCCAATTCATCCATTTGTGCAAGTTCCTCTAAGATAACGCAACTTCCTAGGGAATACAACTTCACAGAAAATCTTGTTTGACTTAACGCATCTAGTCAAATTATCACAATCAATTAATTCAAAAGCCCTTACAAGTTTAGCTTATACCTTCAAGAGTTCTTCAAAAATATTTTTTCACTCACTCATCCCATCCATTTAGCCCATCGTCGTTACCACCATCTTTGATCTTTTAGCTTCCCTACTTCTTCTCTTTTGGGCCTAAAACGTTAGGATCGAACAAATCCCTATTTTTCATGGTCCAAACAAGATCTCAATACAAGAAGAACATGGAGAATATCAGAGAAATACCAACTTCTATGGAGATGAGTCGATTAGACTCTGAAGTAAACCTAGCGGGATCAAGCAATCCCCCAAGCAACTCTCCCTTATCATCATAAAATCCTCAAGAGGAGAGTCATCAAGAGGACATCACAAATGAAGACATGGGGATGACACAATCTGAAATCATGAAGGTGGTTCAAAATCCAGAGAACCACAAAATTGTCAGTGCTATGTTCAAATACCTAAATACGTTCACAAAAGGAGGGGTCCAATTCCCTCCCGACCTTGACGCAAGCACTAGTACAAATGTAACTATTTAAAGTGCATCCCCAATGTCAAATGTCAACCAAGAAATGCCTCCCACCTCACCAAATGTGAACAAGGGGAGTGCCATGTTCCAAGAATTACAAAGGCATCACCTTGTGGCTAACAAAGAAGTAGTCATCACCACCACGCCGGTTACATCTGTTCCGAAAAATCCATCCCACCCATACGTCCCGCTCACCTTCCATAACCACGTGGGCTCATCTTCATTTCGTGCAACACCAGCTTGCCAAGCAAACATACAAACTTCTCTACCACTTGAAGAAGTAAACTTGTTTGAGACAACTGACATTGTAAATCCTTTTTTTCAAGGTAACTTTCCACCTCTTCCCCCATTTTCATTTACCACCACATCACCTCTTGGATTGGGTTTTCCTCCCCTCAACATCGATGGTTTCTCGGAACCTAGCAATCTAAACATCATGCCCAATTCCCTCTTCTCGCCCACATCATCACAACAACAAGTGGCACGCATTCAAGCCACTACCATAATTGATCCTCAAATATCACAAAGCATGCCATCTCAAGGACCAATCATCTCCACCACCCCTCCAACAACCTAAATCCCAATCACCACCACAATCCCTCCACTTGTCACAATGATTGGCATGATTCCTATTCCACCACCAATCCCACCAAAAGCCAATATGACAAACTCATTCACCACGCTAATCGAAACCCTTCAAAAGGCCAACCAATAGAGAGTACTCCAGCAAAAGCAGCAGGCTCAAGCACAAGCCCTAGCCCAAGCACAAGCTCAAGCATAGGCTCAAGCCCAAGTGCAAGCCCAAGCACAAGCCCAAGCACAAGCACAAGCACAAGCACAAGCATAGTACCAAGCGCAATTACAAGCGATCCGCCTACAAGCCTACCAACAAGCCCTACAGGATTTTCAGGCACGACAACAAGCTAAACAACAAGCTTTGTTGGCACAACAGTAGCTCAACCAACAACAAGCATTGTTGGTGCAACAGTAGCTAGACCAACAACAAGCTTTACAAGCTCAACAGTAGATTGATCAACAACATGATTTATGGGAACAATAGCAGATGGACCAACAACAAGCATTATTGGAACAACAACAAGCGTTGTTGGAACAAAAACAAGCATTGTTGGAACAACAACAACAAGATCAACAACAAGCTTTGTTGATGCAAATGCAGGTGTACCATTAGGCTTTCAATGCACAATCGAGCTTGCAGCAAACACCTACTAGTACTCTCCCCACCCATCAAACACCTCGAACACCTCACAATTCATTCATCCCACCTCCCGATCTGAGCAAGGATGTCGCAAGACAAATCAAACTGCCTTGGTAGCAAGTGTTGGACTTACAAGCAGGAAAAACCACAAGTACACCAGGCAATTTGTGCCCTTATCTGTTTTATAGAAGTCTCACCATGGTACCATTTCCAAAGGGATTTGAGATCCCCAAATTTGACAAATACAATGGAATGGGCAACCCTGAAAACCATGTCAGGGAATTTCAGGTGCACTACATGAAGGTCGCATATGATGACACATATCTAATGCGACTCTTCCCCCAAAGCTTGACTGGTCCAGCTATGGAATGGTTTTCTCACCTACCCACGGGCATTAAAACATTCGAGGAAATAGTGGAGGCTTTCCTTAAAAATTACGCTTTCAACATGGGTGTGGATGTTAGTCTAGAAGAACTATCTACACTCAAACAATGAAAAGGAGAGCTATTCGCATCATTCTTGCAAAGATGGCGATCCAAGGCCAATCAGAACAAGTGGACCATGCCAGAGGAACAACAAGTTTGCACCATCATAGCCAATCTAGATGAAAACTTGGCATTCTACCTAAAGATGCAGTGCATCGCATCGTACGATCAATTGATTCCAAAGGCACTCTCAACATCAAAAGAGCCCTTACCACGTGAGGAGGCGCACCAACATTCACTCCACCGCAGGATAACCACCCGTCTAACAACTATAATGATAAACCTCGAACATGGTTGAGGAATAAAAATATCACGAACGATGGTGTGGTCGATGCTAAAGTGGTCATCAGTGCCCCTAAGCAGAATACCAAAAACTATCATCAACCGCAAAATCATAATCACAACAATATGTAGACTAATGTGGTAGTAGCACAACCACAACCATCTTCCACCAATCAAGTCAAAAAGTTGGGTAATCAAGGAGGACCACCTCCCTGCAACAAGTTTCCCCCAAAGAGGAAGTTCACAGCTCTTGGTGAATCGATTGAGTCCATAATGAAGAAGCTGGTCAAAGAGAATCTAATCAAAATCTCTAACTCCGAGCAGTACATGGAACCTATGACCAAGCCATCATGGTATAATGAGAACCTCCTTTGTGACTTTCACAAATTCAAAGGACACACCACCGCCAATTGCATGAGACTCAAAAACATCATCCAAGACCTCATTGAGAACAAGGTCATCAACATCGAGTAGCCGGCTGGAAATCAAGACCTAAAAATATACACGAATCCGATGCGAAATCATAAATAAGGGAACAATCAAGAAAATAACCAAGGGAATAATAAGGGCAAGCAAAACTATGCTAGTGCTAATCTAGTATATGAGGAGATAGTTGGATGCATCGACGAAATGGTCACTGTCATAAATATCAAGGGAGCCAACAATGACTGTGGAGTCACCACACAAGGCAGAAAAGTTACCATTGTTGGGGCACCTGCTAAGACCCCCATTTCCAATACAAAGGCCATCCCCTATGATTACAATGTCATTGACCAGCTGAAAAGAACACCCATCCAAATCTCCATCATGGAACTATTGAAAATCTCCACCGCCCAGAGGAAGATCCTTGATGAAGCACTAGTTGCGTCTACTATTGCTGCTACCCTTGACACAAAGCAATTTCAAGCTATGGTGGGTAACATTATTACCCCAAATCTCATTACATTTTCGGATCAAGATTTCCCTCCATAGCCATCTCATAACCGCGCACTCCACCTCCAAGTACTAATGAACAAAAATAAAGTCAAACGAGTCCTAGTAGATGGAGGTGCAGGCCTTAATATTTGTTCTCTAAAACTCATAAAGAAATTAGGATTCACTGAGGATGCCATCAATAAGAATAAAAGAATCACAATAAGGGCGTATGACGACCAAGAAAGAGTGTCTCGGGGCACTATCAAAATCCCCATCCAAGTGGGGCCGACAACTATGGAAACCACTTGTCAAGTCCTCGACCTTGACCTACCATACAACATCCTCCTAGGACGCCTGTGGATACATGGAATGAAAGCAGTTGCCTCGACTTACCACCAATGCATCAATTTCTCACATTAGAATGAGGAGGTCACTATATATGGGAATCTTGAACCCTTTGCCTACTACAAAAACTTGGAAGCCAAGTTTTATAAGATCCCCCAAGTGCCCAAAAATGATGAAGGATCATCTACTTCATACATAGACCCAGCCAATCTCGCCTCCACTTCTGTGACAGAGACACCCGCCATCCTTGACATATCCAAGATGATGGATGCGGTGATTACAGATTGAAAATAAATGCTTTTTTTGTAGGAGAGTTACCACAATATCCTAGGTCGCATAGACAACCCCAACTAGTTCAAACACCTGTCCGAACTGATAGAGCAGAACCCTCTGGATTCCACCATTGGGGGGATCTCAATTGGGAGAATGTGGACGAAGAGGAAATCACAAACACACTATACCAAGATGAAAGACCCACTCCCACCTTACCCATGGAGGAAACTAACAGAGGGTTACAAATGATGTTTGGTATGGGCTATAACAGGAATGAGAGCCTAGGAAGAAATAGTGATGGACGGTTGGAGCCCATCATTATAGAAATAAGAATGCGAAACCTTGGCTTAGGGTATACTCCTCTGAGTATAATCGTACATGGCAGAGGAACTCCAAGAAGAGCAGTCAAGTCCTCTCAAGTAACAACAACCACTCTAAGACCACCTGTTTGCTTAGGTATCCCACTCGATAATTACACCTTTGACGTCACTGATATTTATCGTAGTAGTGACGATGATGATACCATAGCAGGTCTCCCTAGGCTTTTCGAGGATTCCACCTTGTTAACGATAAGTGCCTCCACAGCTAAGTCAAACCAACCAACCCACCGAATCACCTTAGTACACCCCCAACTCATCGATCACGACCAACAGGGACCATCGATTCTAGACTCGTTTGAAAATGATGAGGCACTGTCGAAATTCATGGGACTAAGGGATACAATTCCATGTGGAGACCACAAGGTTGGATTCACCATCACACTAGACACATAAGCATACTATGAGGAGACGATTGAGTCCTTCAGTCGCAAAAGAAAAATATCGAGAATAAGCTCGAAGTTATTGAGTGAAAACCACACTGTGGCACTCTCTAACCATAGAATAGTAAAAAATAAAGGATGCATCCAATGGTGAAAACCTCTCTGAGGCACCGAAGGATGAAGGATTCAATCTCCCCCCTACTGCTCTACATCAAGGGAAATCAGTGGTATTGGCAGAACAGTGCAACCCGATCAACTTAGGAACAAAATTAGAACCACAAATTACCTTCTACGCAGATTCTCTCTTCGTAGAAGAACAATAACTATTGGCAGCATTCCTAAAAGAGAGAAAGGTAAATTTTGCATGCACCTATGCTAACATGCCAGGTCTGGACCCTGAAGTAGTGGTCCATCATTTGGCTGTCTACCCTGGAGCAAAACTAGTCAGACAAAAGCTAAGGAAGATGCACCCACAAATAGCCTTGCTCGTCAAAATTGAGCTACAGAAAGTTCTTGATGTTGGCTTCATACGCCCGATTGACTATCCAGAATGGGTATCAAATCTTGTACCTGTCTCAAAATCGAAAGGGGGCATCCGCATTTGCATAGATTTCAGAGACCTAAACAAAGCATATCCTAAGGATGATTTTCCACTACCCAACATTGACATGATAGTGGACATGATGGCCAAACATGAAATGTTGTCTCTAATGGACGGTTTCTTGGGATATAATCAGATAATGATAGCAAAGGAAGACCAACATAAAATAGCCTTTACATTTTCTTGGGGCACCTACTGCTGGAATGTGATGCCGTTTGGGTTGAAAAATGTAGGAGCTACATACCAAAGAGCCATGACGTTGATCTTCCATGACATGATCCATAAAACAATCGAAGATTATGTGGATGATATATTGGATAAATCAAAGAAAAGGCAGGATCACATAGCAACTCGAAGTGCTATCTTTGACAGGCTAGAACAATACAAGGTTAGGCTCAATCCAAAGAAGTGTGTCTTTGGGGAACAATCGGGAAAGCTATTGGGATACATAGTTTCAATGAGAGGGATAGAGGTAGACCCTGCAAAGGTAAAAGCGATCCTTGAAATGGAAGTGCCAAGAATGTTAAAGCAACTAAGAGGATTGCAGGGTAGACTCCAATCCATCTGGAGATTCATAGCACAACTAGCAGACAAGTAGATTGCCTATTCACACCTACTCCACAAGGGAGTAGCATTCGGATGGGATGACAATTGCAAGTAAGCATTTAGTAAAATAAAAGAATATCTACTTACACCACCTGTGTTGATGCCACCAATTGTTGAGAAGCCATTAATCATATACATATCAGCAACAACAGCCACCCTTGGTGCCCTTTTAGCCCAACATGATGAAAAGGGAACTGAGTAGGCCATCTACTACATCAGAAGAACAATGGTGGGGCACAAGCTCAATTACACATCAATAGAAAAGACTTGCCTAAGACTGGTATTTGCAACTCAGAAATTTAGACACTACATACTAGCTCATCAAATCAAGTTGATTGCCAAGATAGACCCTCTAAAATATCTATTGTCAAAAGCAATGCTTATAGGTAGAATGGCTAAGTCGGTAATGATATTGTCCGAACATGATATTGAGTATGTAGAAAGAAAATCCATAAAGGGACAAGTCATTGCGGACAACCTAGCAGAAGCTCCCGTTTACACAGACAACCCGCTCATATCAAAATTCCCAAATGAGTCCCTTTTCAACCTCGGTGCAGCCGACCACTAGAAATTGTACTTCGATGGCTCCCAAACGCAACATGGATCAGGAGCCAGTGTGTTCTTCATCACCCCGCAAGGAGACTATATACCTAGATCATATAAACTAGTGTTCCCCTGTACCAACAATATTATAGAATAGGAGGCTTTGACCATAGGCCTCAAGATTGCAGCACAGTGGTGAATCATGGCATTAAAGGTCTATGGGGACTCGCAACTTATCATCAACCAAGTCAATGGTGAATACCAAACTAAGGATGATAAGCTCGCACCATAAAAAAAGGTGGTAGAAAGCCTCAAGAATCATTCATTGACATCACTTTTGAGCAAATACTGAGGGCAAACAATAGATCAACAGATGCAATGGCAACCATCAGATCCTTACTAGACATTCCTCACAACATCTCAAAACACGAATTCCTAGTAGAGCAACTTCTCATACCCACTTTTGAGGTACCAAAGTCAAAATACACGTGTGAACTTGTTGGTCTCAGTGATCTTTGGTATCATGACATATACACCTACCTAAGGTTAGGAATCCTCCCCTTTGACATCACCCCGAACCTAAAGCGAACCTTTGTCAAAAGGGCCTTATGATTCGTCATCCTAGGAGAGACCCTCTTCCATAGAAGTATCGATGGAACCTTGCTACGTTGTTTAAAACCTGAGGAGGCCATGACTACTCTAACTGAGGTACACAATGGCACGTGCGGTTCACACTCAAGTGGTATGACCTTGGCTAAAAATTTGCTGAGAACTGGGTACTACTGGCCAATAATGGAGAGAGAGGCACACAACTTTTTCAGAAGATGCCTACAATGCCAATAGCATGGAGACCTTATTCATGCACTAGCTCAAGAATTGCACCCCATTGTTACACCTTGTCCCTTTTCACAGTGGGAGCTTGATCTCATTGGTAAAATCTTGCCCACCTCATCCAATGGCCATAAGTTTATTATCACTGCCACTGAATATTTCACAAAGTGGGTCGAAGCAATTCCCATGACCTACATCATGGGAAAACAAATATCCAAGTTCATCCTGAACTACCTCATTTTCCGATACGGTGTTCCCCAAACAATTATCTTCGATAATGGGACACCCTTCAAAAATCAGGATGTCCGTGATTTATGTGAAATATTCAAAATCCAGCACTGCTTTTCCACTCCATACTCTCCACAAGGCAATGGCCAAGCAGAAGCTACGAACAAAACCATCCTAAAAATCCTCAAGAAAATAGTCAATGACTCTGTTCATGACTGGCATCTGCAGCTAAATCCTACCTTATGGGACTACCGCACCAGCATCCGCATGCTAACAAGTGCCACCCCATTCTCCCTGGTCTATGGATCAACAGCCATCCTTCCCATTGAGATCGAGCTCCTGTCACTGAGGATATCACTACAAAACCTCATCACGGATGAGGAATACAGGGTTATAAGACTGAACGAGCTGGAATTACAAGATGAACGATGCATGGATGCCCTAAATCATCTACAAGTGTACCAAAATCGCCTGAAACAGAGCTACAACAAGAAGATCAGACAACACACTTTCCAAGTTGGTGACCTTGTGCTGAAAGAAAACCAAAAGAATGTGCCAAACCCAGATACAAAGGGAAAGTTTGAGCCCAACTGGCTAGGACCCTTTGTCATTACTACAAGTTACAAATCAGGGACATATCAGTTGTCGACATCGGAAGGCGAACCCCTGTAGGAGCCCATGAATAGCTTTCACCTCAAAAAAATTTATGCTTAAATCTTGAAGGTATAGAACCAAAAAATACAAAAAAAATCAAAAAAGTCCTAAAAAAATGGTTACCTTGATGAAAACCTGGCAAACAGGCATCTTGGCTATAGCAAAAAAATCCAAAAATTAGAAAATCCAAAAAAATCAGAAAAATGATTGAAAATAGCAAAGAGAAAAAATTCGTCCTCTAGTGAAAACCACTTCGGTGGCGCTTTGGGCAAGTACCTTGGTGAAAACCTAGCAAATAGGCACCAAGTGTAAATAAAGCACCCCCCCCATCTACCAGGATTTGCATGACTCACTCATTCCATCACATCTCCAATCATCCATCCACCCATTCGCTCACATCCATACCATAGCCTGAGTTGGTGTCCCTACCATATTCCACCATGGAACTACTTGGCATTCTTAAGGTCAGTTTGTCTTGTCTTTATTGAAGTAGTCTATCACACCACGCTGGGGGCATGTTCCTGTATCGGCATTAGATCTAATTCATGTATATTCTCGTGATCTTCTTCAAAATAATTAAAAAATAAAAAAAATCCAAATCATTCAAAAATCAAAACATGTGGAAATATCAGAAAATCATCTAAATTATCATCAAGTCTTGTCAATCTTTCACCTTGTTGAACTATGTCATCTCTGAGCTTGAACATAGGCAAGGTTGATCTTTGATCATCCCCTGAGATAGTTAGGGTTAGTCCTTTAGGCATCCATCACATTGGTAATATGTTTGCCCATCTGGTCTGCATTTTGAGTCAGTCCTTTAAGCAATAAAATGGCAATCTGTTTGTCCATCCTATCATTGAGTCAAGTTTGTTGTCAATCAAACTACATGGTCTCTGCGTGTATAACCTATGCAAGGATAATCTATGGATCATCTCCCAAGACCCCTAGGATAGGTCTTTAAGTCTTGGCTAGCGGTACGAAGAACATTAGCTTGTTTGGTTTTCTCTATTTTGTCTTTTATTGACTTATCTTATGCTCATTCCAAGGACCTCTCGATGATGCCTAAACAAAATAGGTTTAGAGAGAAAGGAATGGAGCAATGATCATTATATTTTATTTTGCTATGCTTGTTTGGATATCTTTGTAAAATAACTTAGTTATGCATGTTTTGTTTTGTTTGTAGGGAGGATATTTTAGGTATCTTGTTGACCACATAGGAAAGCTCACTTTTTTGTGTTTTGGTCTGAGATGTTTAGAATGTCTGAACTACATCCTGACTAAAGTATGTATGCTAAGTGTGAACAAGAATACTCCTATCTGATTGTTGAGTCAAAGTCCATCACACTAGGTACAAATGCCATCCTGGTTCTTAATACCTTGATGCATTGTACCTATGTGTGTTATCAAACATAACGCAATTGACCCTTTGAAAATCTCAATTCCTAGCAATGCAAATCACCATCTCCATCCTAACTAATTCATTAATTTTGTGTTTCTTCTACCTTCTTTCCATACTAACATGGTATCATAATAGTAATCAAAGCATCACCCATGCATACACCCTGCATCCACATAATCATCAGCACTAAAACACATGGCATCATATCATTATCTTAAAAGATTTTATTCTAAACATTTTTTAAGCACAACATTACATCATACATAATCATTTACGTCCATTAGCATTTGCAACCATTACCATTTTCCACCATCATGGATATGCATTACATCATTACAACATGGAAAATACACAAAAGAAAATGCATCCATTACATACATTGCATCACATATCATAAAAAGGTGAATCATCTCATATATATCATCAAAAGATATTGTTATGATACAAAATCAGATCAGGTGTACATCGAATACATAGTACAATAAGGCCAAATACTGTAGCCTGTATATCAAAAATGAAGCAAAACCGTCATGTGATCAAAAGGGGGGCGGGCCCTGCTGGCTGCTACCCTCCCCATCCTGCCTCTCACCATGGGCCTCTGTTGGTCACCTCCCTATTTGCTGGGAAAATTCTGGCACTCAACGGTCTTATGGTACTACCTATCGGTAATGGTGTTGATAGTACTCGGCCTCTCTGATAACATCCCTATAATCTCGGATATCAACCGATCGGCCCCGGGATGTGGAAGCAACACTCTCTAACTACCTTCGTCAGCCTATCTCCTGATCCCTCTCGGATCGTGCCAGGTCCCTCTTTGCTGTAACTGTAGCAACTCGTTGTCGGGCCTCATACCACTCAACTGTCAGAACCTGTACCTTCCGTTGTAACTATTGAATCAACATGTCACAGGCATCTGGCTGGCCCACTGGCTGTCCTACTAGCTATCTTGTCGGTTGTACTACTAGCTGTTGGTGTGCTAGCACATGGGGTTGCCCATCCTGTCCTACTACATGGGGCTGCCCATCCTATCCTGCTGCATGGGGCTACCCATCCTATCCTACCACATGTTGTATGTGATCCCTCGGAGGTGACTGCTAAGGAGGTGGTACACCTCCCCAACCCCTGCCTGTTGACCTACCTCTTAGCCTGCGACGTGGAAGCACTGTCCCCGAAACTGTCAACCTCACTATTGGCCTGAACCATGCCCTGTACGCTAGAGTCACCCCTACGTCTGTTGGCCCCTGATCATATGCCCACGACCGAGCCACCAACTACCTAAATGAGGTCACTGCCTCGTCTATTGGAATGGGCTGTCCCCATGCTATCTCCTTTGTCGTACGGGCAAAGATGGCTATATACTGAGCATCGGGTATATCCTGCACCTCCCTGAACTGTCTAGCCACCTGGTCAGGAAGGTATCTCTCTATCAAAGTGTGCTCTTGACCCTGCATAAATCTATCCTGGCGGGAAAAGAAGAGCTAGTCTGCATCATCCATCCATGGGCCTATACTCATATACGGCCTCCAAATGAATATTGTCATCTCATCCAGAGCCCACCACCAATGAGCTATGTCATCTATACCCATGTGGGTGAAGCGAATCATCGCCGCAACATACCGCCACACTAAAGGATCATCAATATCTAAGGAAAATGGTATCACAAATGGGTGAAGCACTGGAATCTGCTCAAATGCCCAAACATGAAGAAGAGTCAATCCAGCCCCAAGAGCTCAACCCTCCAAATAAGCAAACTCACGCAAATCCCTATATAAGGAGGCCAACAGTACTGGTCCCCAAGCATAACACACTCGACAAGCGCACATTTGCTGCCATGCTAGCCCCCAACCTAGACTAAAATATCGGTCACACCGATCAGAAGCTACAAGGCCAGAAATAATGGCGGCCACAATCAGGCTATAAGTAGGGGCTATACCCCGGTACCTCTCAAAATCTATCTGATCGTCGCATAGCATGAGCTCATTCACACCCATGACACCGAAGTAGGCATCCCTCCCCTCCTCCAAATCATAAATCACTTGCACTCCATGAATGGGTAGTCGTAGGATGCGCCAGACATCCTCAAGAGTGATAGTGGCCTCGCCAGTGGGAAGATGAAAAGACGAGGTCTCGCTATGCCACCGCTCGGCCAAAGCATGCATCATACCCAAATGTGCTCGCACATGAGGGACATAGGCAATGAACCACAGACCAAGCATCCCAAGTTGCTCCTGGAGAAATATGTGCATATCGTCTAATCACTCAAGTACTGGCCATGGGTGCTCCCTCGAATGAATAACCTCGGGTGTCTCCTGGGCAAGGAAAAGTACCGCGTCAGCTTCCCTAGAAAAAATTCGGTGTTTGTATCGCCTTTTCGCTTCTGAAATAGCAAAAAGTGGTGTTGTTTGCAAAAGTGGCATAGTTTGTAAGTCTCCAAATTGCGTCGCGCGGTGGGTTTAAATAGCAAAATTTTGTAAAGTGCGTTGCGCGGCAAACTTAGATAGCTAATATGCCCGCAAGGTGTTCTTTGAGTGAGCGACCGACTTAAAAAACTAGAACTCCCTAAGCGTAAACTCCACCATGCGGTGCTCTATGCATACGCGGCCCTATATGGGACCGCGCAGGCCAGTTTGGAAATTTTTTGTGGCGTAGTATTGCACTGCTTCAACTCGACCGTACTTAAACCCTAATAAATGTGCATAAAATGAGAAAAGGATATACTCGTACCTGCTCTGAGATGTGCAAGGGAAGCTCTCATTGCGTCATTTTGTCTAAAACTAAGAGCTCAAATGTTAATTTGTTCAAAGTTAAGAGTGCAAATGTTTTGAAAGTGACCCCTCGAGGTCTATTTAAGCTCAAAAATTAAGGTTTTTTGACCTAATTTGACCTTCTAAATAGGGTTTTTATTCCTCGATCCCATTTTCATCTAACCGAGTCATTTTGCATCCCTTTTGGCATTTGAATGCATTTTTCTGGCATTCTAGGGCATAGCTTTCCACTTTAGGTGGAGTGATAGCTTTTCATTGTTGTCTCATGTTATAAGATTATGAAACTTGTCATAATCTTATGCACTCCTATGTTCTCACCTTGGCTATATAACCAACGGGTCTCTACTACATTTGTACACACACACATTGATATCATATCATTAACATTGAATACAGTTTATTCTTGTCATATTATTTTCTCTCTTCTTTGTGCTTTCCATTTGGTCCATAGATCTTGGCATCCATAGCCAATTCTAACATGGTATCAAAGCATGTTTAATTCTAACATGGTATCAGAGCAGGTTGGGTGCCATTGGAGAGTCTTTTTCTGAAGAGAGGTGCCAGATTTGAGGAGGTTCTATTTTTTGGCTCTTTATTGCAGGTTTATATCGGAGCTTGCTGGTGCAAATCTAAGCTCACCATTGTGTCTGAAAGGTTTGAGAAAGTCGATTTTGCCTTTAGTTTCATCCAAATCGGACATACGAGGCCAAATCTATGAGGGTTTGAAGCTGCATTGTGGTTGCCAGATCCAGAAGGTAGCTGCATTTTTGGAGCATTTTGGGTCAAATCCGACGCTGCCATTGCATCCACAAGGGCCAAAAACCATAAGATTGATTGTCCAATCATCCAAATCAGAGCAATTGTCTGGTGAGGCAAAAAAAAATTTGTCCAAGAGCCGTACGACCCCCAAGTCATCATTATGATAGTGGTACGAATTTTTTGAAAAAACAATATTATTTTATTCGATTGAAAATTTTGAAATTTTTTATCAGAAAAAATATATTTTTCAATCACATATTATTATTCAAAAAATTTATTTGTAAATTTTTATTTTATTTTCAAAATAAAATAGAGGGCCAAGGGTACAATTCCGCAGACCTGACCCTGTACCCTGCGGTATCGCTTTGTACAGCGACTGCCATGTGGCTGGCTTGCATAAGTTGTTGTGGCCCCCACCTCCAATTTCCCCCATGGCCCACAACAACTGGCAACCGAAATTCTACTACCGGCGGCAACTTCGGGAAATCCCGACATCCGCATCAATATTTCGGGCACAGAAAAGCATATTCCAATAGCGAATATTCCGACAAATTCAAAGATTTCGAAAGCATATTCCATTGCCATTTTCTGGCTAGGGTTGAGTTTTCCGGTAATAGGCTGCAGGCCATCAAATTTAAGATAGTTTTTTGCTGACATCAGCATGCATCAGTGCCCTATTTTAAATTTTTGGCCCCATCACGGTTTGTAGTTTTAATTTTGTAGTCCGACTTTGAAGACTCATAACTTGTTCATTTTGGCTCTTTGTTTCAAGCAATTTTTTTTTATTTGTGCTAATTTTGTGTGATCTACACAGCAGTGCAATCAGTTTTTGGTTTTGACTTCTGGTTTTTCTAGAAATTGCAGATTATCACAGGTGTTGTTGCTTTGTCCTCATTTTGGGAACTTTGGGAGCCCATAACTTGCTCCTACGGTAACATTTTTGGGTGTTGTTTTTTTTGAAAGTGCATGATTTTTTGTGTACTTTCCAGTGGTGTGATCAGATTTATCTCATCTATTGTAATTTTTTCACTATGAGTTTGTGGCCTATTTTGGAAATTTGCATGTACCAAAATCAAAGTCCACTTTGTTGTTTTTAGCAGTGGCAATTGTGAACGCACTAAGTATAAAGTGCCAAATCAGATATTGCTTGGGGGGTTTCTTGATTGAGTGAATTGGGGGGGGTCTTTTGGTGCATATTTTTTATCTGTTTGCTTGTGCTCTCTCATTTTCATGGATCATTCTAAGGTTCCTTTGCTCACATCATATAATTATTCAACATGGCATCAAAATTCATAGAGTATTCTAATGACAGAAGGTCACTCTCTATATGTTGAAAATAAGGTACCTGAACCTACAGATGCAAATAAAAAGTTAAAATGGATGATCAAACATACCAAAGCTCTTGGATGTCTTCGTAGACTTGTTTCTCAAGATTTTTTGTTTCAGATTGAATCATGTAATAATTCTCATGAAGCTTGGGAAAAATTGAAAATATTGTATGGTACTACAGATGAAGTAAGAGGTTATCAAATTGATAATGACTTGATGGGCCTTGATCCTAAGAACTTTGACAACATCCAAGACTACATCACTAAGGTTAATGATCTAAGAGAGCAATGTAAAGCATGTGGAATTGATAAGAAGGACATTCAGTTGGTCTACAATACAATGAACAAACTTGGTCCTGATTATGCTTCTTCTGTTTCTAGCTTTCATACTCATAGATTGACTATGGGGTCTGCATATACTACACCTTCATTTGCATCATTTTCTGAGATGTTGATACATGAGCAACAAAAGCTTATCTCAATGGCTCTCATCAAGACTACTAAATCTCAGGCATTGTTGGTTAATCAAGTGAAGGAATCGGAATCAGATAAGAAACATAAGAAAGCAAAGAATAATCCACATCTAGATCAAACAAAGAAAAAATCCTCTTTCAAAGGGGAATCATCTAAGAAGGAGAGGCATTTTTTTGCATATTGCAAGAAGGATGGACATGAAGAACACTATTGTTATAAGAAGGACATTGATGAGTTGAAGAATCTTCTCAAAAAGAATCAAATTGATTTTCCTTATAGAATGTTTGAATCACCTTCTTCTCCTTCTTCTTCAAAATAGTCTAAGGACAAAGGTCAAGCATCTACATCAGGATATAAAGGTCAAGTTCTTTGTGCTTATTCAAGTCCAGGATCAAGTAGATGGCTTCTAGATTCAAGAGCATCACATAATATGGCATCTTCACAATCTATATTCTCTTCATTTCAGCCTTGTTCTATGTCTCCTATCTTGATGGGAAACAATACATACATGAGTGTAATAGGGAAGGGATCTATTAGTTTTGGGGACAACACTTTTCTGGATGTTTTGTGTGTTCCTCATTTGATGAAAAATCTTCTTTCCATATATCATATTACAAATGGTGGAAATGGGAGAACTGTGGAGTTCACATCTGATTTAGTCATCATTCGAGACTTGGAGAGTAGAAAGATCATTTCTACTGGGGTGGTTGATCATTCATCTCGGTTGTATACCTTTGCAGATTTTTCTTCTGATGGTAACATTCTTCCTTCGGCTATTGATCACACTTCTAGTGTGAACCATGATTCAAAGGAGACATTTGGCTACTTGAACTTGGGAGTTCTCACATTAGATCCAGTACTTGAGCCATGAATTTCATCTCCTCCATCTACTATTGCAGTTGGGGATGCTTGTGATTCCACAGTTTGGGTTCCTTGTGATTCAGTGCAGCAGGATATACATTGTCTTCCAGATATGGCTACTTTGGATGGCTTCCTGACAGGTATTTTAGACTTGTTTGTGGAGTCTCATCTTGCAGATTTGGGGGACACTATTGATGAAATTCATCTTCTCTTTGATGAAGATTCTCCTTCTTCAGTTGTTGTGAGGGAACACTCTGACCCTCTTGTTCATTCTCTACATGATCATTCTTTGCAGTTTGACATGAGTGTGGATACTTTTGGACAACATTTGGAGGAGGCTTCTTTGTCTTTAGAGGGGATATCTTTCTCTTTGGATCATGTTCTACATTCATCTCTACTAGATGTTGGATTGTACTCTTCAGTAGTGTGGCCTAGAACACCTATTTGGAGTGTGTCACCTTTTGACATCGACATGGAGACACTTGAGCATGCTTCAGAGACATCATACATCCTACATACATCCTTGGTTTTGTTTCTTCCTAAGGGGAGGACCATTGTTCGGCAAAATTGGATCATCTTCAGCATTCAATGTTGAGCTTCTACCATCATTGCAAGAGACTCAACATTGAGGGGGGGCTGCCTTGTCTCTCTTCTACTTCTCTCTTATGGGGGGGTCTTTTTCCTCACATGGGGTTTTTACCTTCTCATTCATGATTGAGATAATTTCTATTTTTTATTTCATCTCTCTTCTGGGGAGGAGTTTTGTCGCATTGGTTTTTCTCCTTTTGTCCATTTGTGAGAGATTGAATTGCATTTGTACATGGGTACCTAACATGGCCTAGTTGTCGGGACCCATCTTGCATTGTTTGATTCTCCCTAAGTTGCACTTAATGGGGGGTGTTGGTGTAATTAAATGTTTTGTACCTTGTCCTAGGTCATAATTACACCTTATTTAAGTTTACTTAGGGACCACAGAGGATTTGTTGGAGAATTTCCACCTTTCGTGGACTTATCTTCTTATTACTCTATCACCTCCACCTTTCATGGACATATCATGTGATTAGGTTTCCACCTTTTGTGGGAGATCCACTATTTGTGGTGGTTATCACATTATCACTTTCCACTTTAGGTGGAGTGATAGCTTTTCATTGTTGTCTCATGTTATAAAATTATGACACTTTTCATAATCTTATGCACTCCTATGTTCTCACCTTGGCTATATAACCAAGGGGTCTCTACTACATTTGTACACACAGACATTGATATCATATCATTGACATTGAATACAGTTTATTCTTGTCATATTATTTTCTCTCTTCTTTGTGATTTCCATTTGGTCCATAGATCTTGGCATCCATAGCCAATTCTAACATGGTATCAAAGCATGTTTAATTCTAACACTCTTTCAATGATTAAATTAATCAATTAATTTAATTAACCATTGCTTATCTGTTTAATTAAATAAATCATTTTATTTAATTAGAATCTCTAAAGTCCTCCTATTAAATTAAATAAATTAAAACCTTATTTGATTTAATCTAACATATTCCTTCCTGATTAAATAAATCAAATCATTTATTTAATAAATCATTTCCTCCCAATTCTGGACTTAAATCAATTCATAAATCTAAGTCTAAATTTTCACATCACCTAATTCTTCGTTAAGTTAATCAAATCCATGATTAGCTTAATCCTTCTCACTAAAATCCTCTAGAGAATGCAAGTTGCACAATAAATCAAATACTTTGATTTATTAATTCTTCTATTTTCCCTCACAAAGCATCAAAAGGGAATATTCCCTCATTTGAATTCAAAAAGGCCAAGTGGGCTTGGTCCTTCCAACAAGGCATTCAATGCCTCTTACATGTCCTTGACCTTGAGCCAAGTGACATTTACTTCACTTCTCTTCCCCCTTCAACAAGTCAACTCACCATTTCAAATTCAAATTTCTGCATTTATCATGCACATTGGCCAAAATGTGCTCATTCCTCATCCAATCACATGTGGACAAGTGGCACAATGCCATTGGATTACCTCTTGTCCCACATTGCTCAATCTTTCTCACTTCTTCCAAATAGAAGTCTATAAATTGGAGACTCTTCTCCTCAATCTTCATCCACAATTCATATGCAAAGTTACTCTCTACAATTGAGAACTAATTTTTCCCATTTCATCCAAGCATTCACCATTTTCATAAATTGCCACAAGGTTATGCTCAAATCTCTTTGGAGATTTGACCATTTGCTTAATCAATCCACATTGCAACTCTAGGAATTGGGAAAGGGTCAATTGCAACACTCCATTGGCACCAATTCCCCCATGGGATCATCAATCTATTGGCTAAATTAGGATTTTCTTTTATATTTGAGATTTTGTTCTTATTTTCCTAATAATAGTTTAAATAGGTGGATTTCATGGGGAATCTCTCACTCTTGTATGAATTTTGATCTAGCACTAACAATGTTTATTGTTCTTGTGCATTTGCAGGTTTAGGGGTTCACACCCTCAACCCCCATACCCTCTTAATCCCTCAACCCTCAACCCTCAACCCTTAAACCCTAATCCATCAACCCCTATACCCTCTTAATCCCACAACCCTCAACCCTTAACCCTTAAACCCTAATCCCTGAACCCCCATAACCTTTTAATCCCTCAACCCTCAACCCTTAAACCCTAATCCCTCAACCCCTATACCCTCTTAATCCCTCAACCCTTATACCCTTAACCCTTAAACCCTAATCCCTCAACCCCCATACCCTCTTAATACCTCAACCCTCAACCCTTAAACCCTAATTCCCCAACCCATATACCCTCTTAATCCCTCAACCCTTAAACCCTAATCCCTCAACCCCTCTACAATCTAAATCCCTCAACCCTTAACCCTCAACCCTTAAACCCTA